>PVKE010031445.1:0-19026 GCA_004027555.1 Craseonycteris thonglongyai
TTACAGCATTGCAGTGATTCAGTATTTATGAAGTGTGCTCTTAACCTAATGAGTTTTGTTAAATAAAAAATAGCCTACTATAACCAAATTTTCAAATGAGTGGTGTCTTTCAAAATATATTTATTCTAACCATGTTTTCATTACTCAAAAATTTCTTCCATCTCTTTTGTTAGAATTGCTCACACAGTTCACTACACCCTCCTCCCAAATAAATCCCCAAACAAGTCTCTGCTATATAGTTATATTTCTCAGAGTGATTAAAGGCAGTGTTATTTAACCATTCATCTTTTCTCCTTTACCTATTCCAAGTATTGAATAAAAATTTTCAAAGAGCAAATGTATATTCAAGGAATTAAAAACTCAATACCACTGAAGTTATTAAAAAATAATGATAGACTTAGCCAAAGAAAAAGAGAAAAAAATTCCATTTTTTAAGACAGTGGCATTTAGAGAAAAGTATCTTCTAATCACCTTTTCCACCCAGGGCACATATTGATAATTGCATTGAAAGAGAACATGCTTTATATAGAGAGATCTCATTACCTTATATATGGATACACATCATATAGTTCATTTTATGTTACCTGACTAAAAGTCACAGTATATGAATGTGAGCAACATAGAAGTAAGTGTACTATCATACTCAGTTGAGAACGAATTTGTCATTTAATGCACCCAAATTCTTCCTCCAGTTGTCACTTACTTGCTTTGGCTTTGACTAGGTCCTATCCATTTTCAGAGGCTGGGTTTCCTCCAGAGAAGAAACTGTCTTTGTGGGGAATTGTCTTATAGACAAATGAGATTAAATACAGAAGCTATTTTGATTTCCCAGAGAAGATATCAAGATGCTATCATGTAGGCACTTGTTATTGTAACTATAGCATGAAGAAAAAATGATATAAAATGGTGGTATATCAAGTTTTAATGCTTTGATCTTATATTTATTTGAAGAACTTCTTTTCTGAGGTACTCATATAACTTCACTTTGGTTTGTTTTAGTCATCCTGTTCCTCCCAGGAGAAATTGCATCAGTTACCATACCAACCAACACCAGATGAATTACACTTTTTATCGAAACATTTTTGTACCACTGAAAGCATCGCCGCAGAGAACAGATGCAGAAACACACCCATGCGTCCCCGTTCCCGAAGTCTGAGGTGTGTAGACATGATTGAAAAATGTTACTTAACTGTGTTATCTCTTTTCTACTTTCAAGGAAGACCTTTGGTTCTCTAATTCATATACGTGTTAATTGATTTGTGAACTACCATAAATACAGTGTGATTTTTTTTTTCCATCTACACTTGACATTGTTAATTACCGATGACAGGCATCTTATTCTTTTAAATTCTCACAATTTGCTAATTGCTATAGTAATCACAATGGATTACTTCTAGCCAGTGGAAATGTCAAGACAATCTTATTATGATGCAAGAGCAGTTAATACTTTAAGAGAAAGAAGCTTGGAATTTCACATGTGGAATTTAGATTCCACATTATAAACGTCCACCCAGGTCTTTCATTTTCTCTTCCTATTGTTAAGTCTTACTTTCTCCAGGATAATGAACAAACTGTTAGGAGTTTGTGTCCTTTGAATTTTGTGGAGGTCAAATGTGGTTCATTTGACATTGAGTAGGGCCAGTTTTATTTTGACCTTCTTTTCATAAGATAATATATATCAAAGTGTGGTTCTTCAGGAAGATTTGAAAACAGGGATGAGGGTGTCTGTTAGGGAATGCTTGGGATGAACAGCTGGGAAGAGAGGGGAAGAAGCAGGATTAGGCAGAGGGAGAGGTCTAGGTGTGATACAGGTTGAGCATCTACCTGCAGTTGGCCCCACAGGGCATGGCAGGACCCATCAGAGGTGCCCCTGCAGGCCACATGCCCTTGCTTTCATTGGATACACTACCCTAGGAAGGATGTGCTTTTGGGTGAGGACCTGGGACAACAGGTCCTTCTCTGCAGGGGATCAGGGCAGTCTACCTTCGGGTCTACCACAGCCTGGGAGCTTGATGCTATAGAATTGGTGTCCTTGGATATATTAAGGTTTTATTATAAAAAATAGTTTGTTAGTTGTTCAGTTGAATATCAAAGTTTACCGAGAAGGGATTTCCCTTTGTACCTTTCTTTAGAATTGTAAACTGATAGTAAGTCTAGCCAAACTCAGTAATTGTGGGATACGTTATAATATTTTGAGATATAGAATAAAACAATTTTGCAAATTCAGTTAATGGTGTTGTATTTTACCACACTGGTACCCTTTAGGTTTTATGAAAGGAGATCCTAGGATATCTAAGTGCAAGCTCTCTCCTTCCAGGAATATAAATACTCATACTGAAGTTGCAAAAATATATACCGCTAGGAAGGAACACGAACCTGCTACTGAAATAATGGAAAACTCACCACAGTTATATGCCTCTATCTCATATTGTACACAGTGCCCCCCTCAGCATCCCAAATAAATATTTGCTAGTCTAGAAAATGAATTTCAGTGGTGATACCCCTGCCATGGATGGCTCCTAAGCCTCTTCAGGGGGACATGGCAGAGCGCAGGTATATGGTAAAAGTATGGAATTACACACTTCAGTGTGTCCTTGATGTTGTTTTTGTAGTGCCCTATTTTCTTTTATATTGCAGTTCATTAATTGGTTTCCAGAACTAGTACATAAGTGCATGCTCCACACAGAATATAATTGTAACTTAAGAATGTTTTCTGAACTAGTTATATAGCGTAGCTATAATTAATTTGTGGTATTCTCCTTGTTGAGCTTTCTTTTTAAATCCTCTTGAGAGTGTCTCTATGCTTGCAGGTATGCATATGTGTACTAATGACTGATTTTTGTAGTTTATTACCTAATATACTTTTTTTTTTTTTAACAAAGGCAGCACAGTTCTTTTGATGCACCCAATTGTTTATAAATAAAAGGCTTATTTTCATTTCATGCTGTGGCAAGTTTAAAAGGATAATTTGCTTTGCTTGCAGCCCTGGACGGTCTCCTGCCTGCTGTGACCATGAAATAATTATGATGAACCATGTCTACAAAGAAAGGTTCCCAAAGGTAATGAGTTGAATTGAAGATTCCTAGCATTGAAACTAACTGGCAACATAGGTTTAGTGTCTATAAGGTGGTTTTAAGGGAAAGTAATAGTTCAATCTAGTAATGGCTTGCATAAAATAACACCATTGCCTTCTTAGAAAGATAAAACCAGCAAACATTTTTAAAAACTGCTGAGAGCTGCCCACATTCTCTGTGTGCTGAACTGGCTCTAAAGTGAGTCCTGCTGGTTGTATGTATTGCAGCACCATTGGGTGACCCTGGTGACGTGTTACAGGGAGTCAGCTGTGAAAGGTCTCTATCCTGTTGTATTTTTTTACACCCATGTTCTGGGCCTGCTACTGTTCTGTCAAGCAGAGATCACTTTCCTTCCTCAGAAGCCTGTAGACTATATATCTTGAGAGTCTTATTTTTTTAACCTAATTTTTTTTCTATGACTTCCTGTCTCTTTAGCAATTATATGTCTAAGGCAAACCATTTAGAAGTGAAGATTCAGTGGCAATATTCCCCCATTAAAATGGCAGAAGGAAGTTAACCAGAGAGAACTTGGTAAAGGGTTGTTCCCATGTCCTGGCTTCAAGAAGCCTCTCTGTCTGATCTTCCCTATCACCTCATTTTCAGGGCTTTTTCACGAAAGTGTTTGTACACCTGTGGCAGAAGGCAGTCTCTCCATTTGGTTCCCGTCCTTCCCTCCCTGCCCACCTCCCACCCCCCACACACATACCTCTGTAACCCTTGGCAAGAGACCAAAAGGAAATCTTAGGTTTCATAAATCAGGAGTGCAGTACTTACTATTTGTAATGAACCCAACATTGATGCCATTGATTAAAGCCATTTCAGCTATTTGTCACATATGATTTGTTCACCAGGGAAACAGTTCCTGACTATACCAGTTAATACTGGTTAGGATTTTAGCGGGGAGCTGAAGGCAGGGGAAATCTCCCTGATTATGTATGTAGTCAATATAAATAAGGAGTATTGACTACGCAATAAGGGATCACAGAGAAGGAAGTGCAAGTTATAAAAATATTTTAGATTTATGTTACCAAGGGACTTCCCTTGGCCTTTTGCACACGACATAGTTCTTTGAGAAAAGGATCACGGTGGTATAAGATGCTTGGACCCAGTCGAAGAAAACAGCCAGAAGAATAAACTGTTGGCCCGCCCTGGAACTCTAGCACCAGTCATGATTTTTGAATACATCAAACGTAGCTAATTGATATTTTTGATATTCTATCTGAAAGAGCCCAATTTCTGAAATGAAAGCCTAACATTTGATAGATATTGAGTTATTTGGAGAAGCTTATTACATGGACCATTTTACATGTGATGGGGCATAGGAAAAAAGTAATTATCACCCTGGGATATTCAGTTTCCCTTATATACCTGAAATCATTCTTCCTAGTGCTGCTTTTTCCTTTTCCCCCCAAATCAACTTTATTTTTTAGAGCAGTTTTAGGTTCACAGCAAAATCAAGCACAAAAAATGGAATTCCCAAATATTCCCTGATGCCGATATAGAATCAACATCCAAATATACCATCAACATCCCCTGCCAGATTGGTCCGTTAATGACAGTCCATGAACCTATGCAGACACGACCTAATCACCCAAAGTCCACAGTTTACATTAGGTTTATTCTTGGTGGTGTACAGTCCGTGGGTTTTCACGATTTAGATAGTGACATATATCACCATTATAGTATCACATGGAAGTGAGGCTTCTTTTGAATTTAATTTCTAGAATTCTATTTAATAGCTTGTAGAGGACTCTGAAAATGCGAGATTAATGTGATCATTGACTTGTCCACATGTGCGTTTCCTTGCGTTACATCTGTGTGTGCATACCTTCTCCTAATAGGCTACAGCTCAGATGGAGGAACGGCTAAAGGAGATTATCACCAGCTACTCTCCTGACCATGTTCTTCCCCTGGCAGACGGAGTGCTGAGCTTCACTCACCATCAGATTATTGAACTGGCTCGAGATTGCTTAGATAAATCCCACCAGGGTCTTATCACCTCACGATACTTCCTTGAATTACAGCACAAATTAGATAAGTTGCTACAGGAGGTAAGCACCAGGCACCATATAAAGTTTTCTGATTTGTTTTGCTTTTTCTCTGAACAAAAGAAAAATTCTAAGAGAGCATTTGCTTCACATGTCTTCACCGTGAGATGGAGTTCATATTCCAGGGAAGCAAAGAAGAAGGAGGGGGAAAAACTGATTGCTACTTGCTGTAAATTGATTCTGGTCATCATTTATAGTAATAGAAAGTTAATGTAATAACCTTTACAGGAACCCTGGAACCCAACAATCTATGGCCCTAGGATAAGTGGATTGTGAAGGATTTTGAGGCAGTGATTTTCCCCCACTTAGCCATCAAGTTATAAATTGCCTGAGTGTATGTGTATCATTTGAGGATGCGATCTAGTTCTAATATCTGGGAAAGTTAAATGGAAAATTGCTGGCTTCTTCCTGGCCGGGCATCCTGTTAATTAACCTGCATTCGGTATTGGGTGGTAAAATGGCAACTTCTGTTTTCATTAGTGTCAGTTATTCTTCTAACAAAATATCCAATTTCCAAAATGACAGATAAACACACGACCTGGGTAGGTCTAACACTTGCATACCCAGCTTCTGATAATCCTCAGGACAGGAAGGGAGTGTGTATGGTGGAATGGAATTAGTATGTAAGTAATATTGCTATGCTAACTGAAATTGATCAGACACAGCCTACATGTAAAACCTATTTAGCCTAGGTAGTTGGATATATTGTATTTCTATATCTCACAGGGAACAAATTATGCCTGTGTAAACACAGTCAAAGGTGTTTTTCTCTAAGCATGAGTATGTTAATAATTGCGTGGAACTGAAGGACTATAGGAGCACCTGCCATCTGCCCTTGCCTCTAACACATTCAGTTGTGGCGAGATAAGAAGACCCCTCTCTGGCTGGCAGCCAGTATTTTTCTTCCCTTTCCCAGCCAAGCCTCCCAGCGGAGTTTTCTATACTCTGCCCCCGTTTCTTACGTTTCAATCTATTGTAGTCCACCGAGGCGGTATTCCTCAGATGGTCTTTGGGGATGAACATACTGTTTTTTTGGTGTTTGCTGTTAATTTCCAATTTGATATGGACCAATTCTCCTATAAATTAAAATGAAAATTAATTTACAGGAAAATGATGATGCCTTTGGGTGTTCCGGCAGTGTGGCATTGCTGTAGTTGCTAAATGCTTACTCTCAATATTGTGCTTATCTCATCATAGACCGGTAACAATTCAGGACCATCACCAGTCTGTGGGCCACAGTTTGAGTGACACTGTGCTAGCACATAATGTCTGGGCAGGGATATAGTGTAAGTTCACTTAGGATAAGGTGTGACACATAGGAGAGCTCAATAAATATATGCTGGATAAGTGCCTCCTGACCCCCTTTCACTAAACTCGCTGCTGATACGAGTTCAACTCTTCTCTCATATTCTGTAACCACCACCTAGCTCTGGCGCTCATCTTCACTGATCTGCCCCCACCCCCTCATTTCAAACACCTCAAGTTCTGTGCAGCTGCAAGAACAACTGTCCAGCATCCTTCAGTGGTCCATTCTCCCCGACAAATAAAAACCATATACCCCCTGTATCAATGCTTTTAGCCACAGGGTGTTGTAATGATCTCTGGTGGGGCCTCTCCTCAGCATCTGCTGGGCTTTTTGAGGAACAAAGATCACCTCCAAATCCTCTCTACCTCTGCTGGCTCACTCTGTGCCTGGTATTTATCTGGCTTCTTAGTAACTGACAGGAAGATAGATGCATATGTACGAGGTCTGACAATTTAAGTTCGCGAACTCATCCTAGAAAAAGTGCTACATACCTCATTGCTGAATATCATCACAGTCACCTTCAAAGGACTCCCTTTGGGAAGCTATGCACCGACAGTAGTGCCTAGTCTACCCTTCAAGGCAATTTTTGGAACTCTTTTTCTAGAATAGGAATCAGAGCCATTGTTGTATTATTCTTGATGTTCTGAATATCATCAAAATGTCTTCCTTTCAATATTTCATTTATCTACGGGTAAAGAAAAAATTCATTGGGGGCCTGATTGGGTGAGTAGGGAGGGGGGTTCCAATACAGTTATTTGTTT
This sequence comes from Craseonycteris thonglongyai, assembly GCA_004027555.1. NCBI lineage: Eukaryota > Metazoa > Chordata > Mammalia > Chiroptera > Craseonycteridae > Craseonycteris > Craseonycteris thonglongyai. The sequence continues at coordinate 7,190 of PVKE010031445.1, forward strand.
ACTGGCTAAAAATTCCCTCACAGACAGTGCCATGTGAGCTGGTGCATTGCCGTGATGCAAGAGCCATGAGTTATTGGCAAAAAGGTCGTTTTCATCTAACCTTTTCACACAAACTTTTCAGCACTTCCAAATAGAAAACTTGGTTGACTGTCCAGTTGCTAGAAATTTATCATGAACAATCTCTGATACCAAAAACAGTTAGCAATATCATTTTGACTCTTGAATTGGACTGACAAATTTTTAATTGTGGAAAATTCCCTCACTCCCATTGTGCACTTTGACACTTTGTTTCTGGGTCATTGTTAGACCCATGTTTCACCACCAGTGATAACATAGCCCAAAACATGATCTTGCCTCTCCAAAATGGTTTTGGCAAACTTCTTTGCTTTTGTTCATCCGTGCTCTTTCAGGACCATTTTTGCACACCCCTTTCTCATGCCAAGATTTTTGGTGAAGATTTTTCTAATTGTTTCTTTATCAATGTTTACTTTGTCTACTGTGCTTTTCACAGTCAGCCGCCGATTTTGACACACAATTTGATGAATTTTTGCAATGTTTTCATCAGTCCTGCTCATTACTGACCTCTCCTCATCAGTGATGCTTTCTCTTCCCTCAGAAAAACATTTTAATCCATTGGTACACTGCCATTTTCTTCATGTCATTATTTTCATAAACTTGAACTAACATGTTCCTGATTTCACTTTCCACCCTTGCCAAGTTTAATAAGAAATATAAGGGGATGCTAGGATGTCTCAGCAGTTCAGTAGTAACCTTGCAGTTGCAAGGTGTAGTGTTCAATTCCCTGCCCAGGCCCGTGCAGACCCATATGCTGAACTGTGGTACCACTGGTACTGCCAAGATGGCTTGGTGAGGACGGTGCTCGCTCCCCACGTGGGAAGTCCCCAGTTCAGTTCACACCACACACTGTACTACAGCCACGTGTGTGGAATGAAAGTATGTCACAGCTAATGATGTACAACTATGGAGACTGCTCTGGGCCCCCCCCCCCTCCTTCTCTTTCTCCCTCTCTCACTCTCACCTTCTCTCAAACAAAATAAATTAAAAAAAAAAATTAATGTTTGTTCATTGCTCTAACTCAAGCTCCAACATTCTCTGATGGTGCACAAAAACACACAACAATAATGAACTCCACTCAGCAAGACACCATCACATGTTGACACAAACAAGCTGGGAGACACTGATATACCAAGGTTATGAAACCTTACTGAGTTGTGAGTACAGTGCTGCCAACAAAAGCACAACATAAGCAAGTTTGGGAACTTAACAGTCAGACCTCATATGTCTACATGCCAAAATATTTAATATGTTAGGATTTGTCAACTAATATAATTGTTCTGTCTCTTTTAATTAAATCAGCTTCTGGAAAATGTTGGAAACACTGTGCATATCATATTTTATGAGAACACCTTGAAAATTATATTTGTTAAATGGTGCATTTTTAAACAGAAGAGACAGAGAAGAGAGGAACTCCGTAGTCAGCCTCTGTGAAATACTCTTTCCTTAATTACACAGTTCTGTCCCAGGATATTACCACAATTACCTGTTTAATTTTGTGTTTTTCATTCCCTCATAGGCATTCCCTGAGAAGGGTAGTCGATATCCAAAGCTACTTACATTGAAATCTCACTTAATTTTGTTTCTGTATGATAGACTTGGCAGATTGTCTCATGGCAATTTAAAGAAAAAAATCTTAGGGTTTCAGAAATCATCTTCATGGGCCATATAATAGGTGAAAAGTATTGATTTTTAGAGCAATTCTTTTTTTGGGTTGAGAAACATATGCTTGTGGCATCAAGGGCATTGTTAGGTATGAATAAGAATGTCTTTTTGTATATCTTCACAAATCAAAATTTCCTCCAGTTCTTTTCTGAAAATTAAAACTATCTTCAGAGTCTTGTTTGCAATGTCCTTCCAGAGTTTGGAGCCAAGTGGTCGCAGGGGAGCGTGCCCCTTTTAGATAGAGTGAAATTATGGGGACTTGCTGTACATTCCCCATGACATGGTGTTGTCAGTGCCCAGCTGTGACACTGTGTGCCAGCCTGGCCTTTATCCCAGTCACTTTTCCCATTGTCAGTCTTTTCCATACCCAGGCAAGGTCGCTCTGAGGTCTGGGCAGCTTGATTTAACTGATGCCTTTCCAAGTCCTGATATCCAGGTTAATTCCAGATGAATGCTTTTATGCCTCCATTCTTTTTGGCACTTGGGAGTATTTAGCCAAAGGAAATAAAATACATAGGAAGCTAAAACCGACCTTCAAATATGGGTCTCAGTTTTTTTTTATAGTGGCCAACACTTAATACACAAACATAGGGTATCCAGGAATGTTAGAGCTTGTTGTTGGCAGCCAGGACACTATTACTCTTCTCATGCCGCGTGTGTGGTTTTGTTTGGTGGTGGTGTAACAAAGCTCCTCCCACCTACCCATAATGCTAGTAGGTAAAAGAGTATTTGAGTTAATATTAATATAACCCACTGTGTATTTTGGCCTTTGTCATGGCTGATGGTTTTTAGAAGTAAGAAGTAGAATTGAACTGATTATTTTTAAAGTTTGTAAAATGGAATTTTTATAATCTAAACTTTTTTTTTTTAATTTTTTAATATAGTTTTTGTTTTTCTTTGATGTGACCACCTAAGCATGCCCAGGTTTTCAGATTTTCTTTACATTTATGAATTTATAAAGCAGGAATTATTATAGTAAGAGGAAATTCAACCCAAATTATGAACCAAGAAATTAGATGGGGTTTGTTTGTTTGTTTGTTTGTTTGTTTTTGCTTCATCTTTAAGGTTTTCTGTTTAGTGTTGATTAAGGAAAAACTATAAAGTATAGACATACAAATTTCTTGGCATTCATTGTATCTTCCAAAATCTGTTACTGCTTGAAAAAAAAAATTGGAAAGAAACCTTAAAGACTGTTTATATATTATATATATCTCCTAACATATGTCCTAGCATTCTTACTGGTTACTAGACCCTATAGTTATAGTTATTAGTTGGTTTGCTTTGAACACATTCTGTTTTAAAATTTTTTACCAATGGTCATTTTTCCTATTTTTGTCTTTAAAATGTTAACTGTTTTGCTTTTGACTGTGTGGGACTTTTAACCTAATTTTTAAAAAGTTGCTTGTGATTTCAAGGCTTAAATTCAGTAGTCAGTTAACTGCTAAATATCATTTTTTCAAAGATTTGTTCTGCCAGTTTGTTCTTTTCATGGGAAGGCTGGTCTTTGTCAAAATTAAAGCACTTTCAAGAATAATTTTATTTTTTATTTTTTAATTAAATTTATTGGATGACATTGGTTAGTAAGATTACATAGGTTTCAGGTATACAGTTCTATAATACATTATCTGTGTGCTGAATTGTGTGCTAACTATGATTTTAATGTTTGTTACTATGTCTCTTAAAGTATATTCTATTGTACCAGCATCACCTTGACAATTTTATAGGAAAATAAATCATAACAATTTTAAAATTAAGAAAGCCTATAAGTGAGCATACACTTAAAATTTTAAGACTACTATTATATCTGTCTTGATACAGATTTAATCTTATTTCTTCAAAAAAATATTATTGAAAATTAAAATGACTGAATAAACTGAGTTTAGTTCTCAGGATATTTCTTTTGCTTATATTTCACTTGTGGGCAATATGTAAAATACAGTTTTAAAAGATTTGAAGTCAGTTAAATTTTAATGAGTTGAGTGTCTATGTATTTATTTAACCTATGAAATGAAAATCATAAGTCTGTATTCAAGTTTGAAAATTATCCACATAACATGTGAAATAAGTAGTGCTCACATTTCACATGTAATGAAATAATGAATCATAGGCTAAACGTTATATGTAGATAAAGTGTATTTCATGAAAGCGTTAAATGCCCAGGATAACAAAGGAAGTCCTTCACTCTGTTAGCCATTTCATACATTTAAGATGTTACAGCTGGAAAATAAAGGTTCTTCATCAGCTGTGCACTCTGTTTGTACCATGTAACTCAATGTGTCATAAACTTTTAATATTTTCTTCATTTGTGGTTCACATTAGAAATCCTAACATTCGATTTTTAACACAGAGAATAAATCAAGGTTTTGCAATTAAAATTTAACTAATAGAGCCATTTTGTAGACATGGATGTTAAATAGTGTCCATTTATGTAGAGATAATGTCCACTTATCAATCTTTTAAAAGTATTTTCTGAATCACTTAATGTTAGAATATTTGCAGTTATCTAATTAGCATACTTTACTGATTTTCTTTTCTGTTTAATGGAGCAACTCTGTTTCATCATTCTTTTCCTTGCTTTTTCATAGGCTCATGATCGCTCAGAAAGTGGAGAATTGGCGTTTATTAAACAACTAGTCCGAAAAATCCTAATTGTTATTGCCCGCCCTGCCCGGTTATTAGAGTGCCTGGTAAGTTGCCCCCAGACGTGACTCCATTTTTATTGTTAACTGTGGGAAAGCCTTGACCATCAGAAAGTTTTGATTTCATTTGGCTTCAAAGACTAGAGCTACATAGAAAGAGTCAACAGGAACTACAATTGTGAATGTTTATGATAGCATCCATATGTCATTTTTGTTTTCCAGTTTTTAGCAGGAATTCTAGAACTTGTGCTGTATTAAGTGACAGTCATATCGTATTCTAATGAAACTTAGCAGATGATCATGAACTACAAGGGTTGTTGGAAAGTATCCAGCCATGTAATATGAAGAAATAGAGGCATTTATAGCTGGAATTTTTTCCGGTCAGCCCGTGTGTGTGCTTCTTCAGCTTATCTCAGTGTAATTACTATGTTACACCTGATTTAAAACACTTGCTGAGCCTCGCATGTTGCCAAGATGCCGAAAGAGAGAATTCAGAGATACGATATTTGATGACCAGTGGTTACAATTATTTATGTTTCTAACATGTGGCTTGTTAGAAATAAGTGCTAGTCAAGCACCCATTTGGGAAAATACAATAGGTCCTCATCCACACCTGAGAAAATGAGACTTTTACAGATTTGATTATTTTGTCAATTATATATTTTTTGGTCAGTGATTATTACCCTGTTTTAAAGTTTATGTAATTTTGATTGAGATTTCATTCAACACTGTGAACAAATATGAAGCTTTGAATGTAAGAACCATTTTTAAAAAGGCTTAACATAGTATCAAACTCATTTTTTTTTAAAATATATTTTTATTTATTTATTTATTTTTGACAGAGAGAGAGAGAGAGAGAGAGAGAGAGAGAGAGAGACAGAGATACAGAGACAGAGAGAGAACTCCACTAGGGGAGCTCCCAGTTCAGCACATGGTTCCGCACTAGCCGGGGCCGGGACCCGATCCCCAGTCCCCGGCGCTGCAAAGTGAGCGCCCAACCCACTGAGCCATCCCGGCCTCCCCTCAAACTCATTTTTAAGTTGTACTGGCCATTAAAGTATTTTTAACACTATTACAATACAGCTTTTTAGAATTATACATGCACACACATGTATAGTTATATTGCAGTGGTTTTCACCCTTATTTTAATGACCATTCATGGTGTTTCATACTAGTGAAATGTTCACAGCTTCATAGATAGAGGCCAATGCACAGTGAGACGTAGTGGAGAGGAAACCTTGAGGAAGAAGGCAGGGTCATGGTAGAGGTGGGCTTCTCATCAATGGCCAGGACCCCCAGAACCACAAAATCAAAAGCACCATTTGGCAGTGAGTGTCTCTGGGAGGATAAAGGGGAAAAGATACTCTGGACGCTTGTGGGAAGGAGAACTGTAACTGGCAAGTGGAGGTAAAAGGAATACTTACTTTGTACCTATTCTCCTAGTATACCTGTGTAATTATGCACCACATTTGTGTACTTCCTGCACTTGTTTAGTTTGCCGGGGGAAATACCATTTAACATTAAAACTTGTTTTTCTGGACAGCAGCAGGTAGGTTCAGAGAAGACCTTGCCTTAAAAGAAGAAATGATTTTTTAAAATTTTACAGTAGTCACACTTAATCAGAAGAGAAAAAATAAAAGCACAACCCCTTCAAAGACAGAAACAGGTGAACTTAGAAGTGGATTTGAAAATGTTGCTGCTTTCAGCTCTGCTTAAAGCTCAGATGAAACTAGAATGTCAGAATTTTAGGGGATGTGTTCCCCAACCAGTGGTCTTGTGCCTACAGTTGCAGGCTTGCCCTGTCGTTGCAGGTTTATATAGAGGGGCACACAATGTATACATGGTTTGGCTCTATTGCACTTGCAGCAAGCGTTTTTTTTCTATGACCTTTAGAAACTCTTTGAGTAATTAATTGTCAGGTGAAATCCTAAAATTCCAAAGTTTTCTATTTGGGGCATTAATAAACATAGAAAAAATTCTGGGGGGTGGGGGTGGGGGGAGGAGGAATCCAGGAAGTATAACTGAAAATAGCAACTGTGCTTTAAAATCTGTAAGCATAATTGTTTACAATACACAAATCCACTCCATCCATCTAGAGTGATATGAGCCTAAATATTTTTACAATGTGCTAGAAGCAGCAGACACCAGTGAAAGTAAAGTACATAAGAAAAATGTACTACCAGTTTTTTAAAAAAGAGAGGTAGGTAATTGGAAGCACAAATGTTATGTTTTTGTTTCTTAGTTTTCATACTATATGAGTGTTAATGTCTTAATTTTAGAGGGTACTGATAAAAAGTGATAATTTTGAGCTTTTATAATAATCTTGGACACCCCTGTTCTAAGGGAGTTTTTTGCAAAACTTTTGAGAAAATATATTCTTAACATTAATTCTTTTATGTGTGGCTGTATGGAGAGAAGAAACTGATCTTCTGGCTGAGATTCCCAGGTTTTAAAACTTTGCTAAAAAGACACAATTAAAAATTCAGACTCGTTTATTTTCAGTTAGATATCTTAAGTGCAAAATAGTGTCTTTAAAGTTGCATTATAACTTGCATTGCAAACCCATTTTGTTTGGGTTACCAACTACATGAATTATTGCCTTAAAAAATGAATAAACTTCAAATATGAAGTGGACCTTATATACTTGTCCTTTCTGCATAAATAACCGACTACCATGTATATCCAGCAGTTTGATTATAAATAGGACTCATGTAATAAAACCTCAGACAGTTTTGTCCCCAAAAGGTACCCATCTGTGTTTGTCTTCTGCTAGGAATTTGATCCTGAAGAATTTTACTATCTATTGGAAGCTGCGGAGGGCCATGCGAAAGAAGGACAGGGTATTAAAACTGACATTCCCAGGTACATCATTAGCCAGCTGGGGCTCAATAAGGATCCTTTGGAAGGTGAGTTACCTGGGATGGGATGGCCTTTCACTGGCGTATACACTGTGACCTCCCTGAATAACTTAGGAACAAATTTTTATTTTTCCTCACGTTTTGGCTCTGCTGAAAAGTCCAAATTTGGGGGCCAATTGTGCAATGAAGAAAATCACTACCAGTTGAGTCTTGAGCAAGTAAGCATGACCTACTTTGTGTTTACCTAGAGTGTGGGGTTCACCTTGAAACCCTACTACCCTGTCAGCCTGATAATGCCAGGGTGTCCCAGAGGGGTTTAGATTTGCTTTCTGCGTATTTGTTTTTCTCTGGGAAAGCTCCATTGGGTTCTTCTCAAGGGTATTTTTAATTTAGAAAATGTTACTAAAGAAATTATAATTAAATTAAAATTGACATTTAAAGTAATTCGGAAGTAAGGTAACTGATGGTGGATTACTTTAAATCAGGTATGGTGTTGGTAGATAAATTTTTGTTTACGTACCCCAGAAAAGTCAGAATATAGTAATAGAAAAGAGAGCCAGTAGGGGGAAAATGTTTCTTAAAGCTTCTGTAAGGATTTATGGTTGATTCACATGAATAAGAATAAGAATAGGTCTAATGCTATTAAATACAAAGAAGAGGAAGCACCCTCCTAGTGACTTTTTTAAAGTTGAATATTGGGAAATCGCTCCTCTCCCACACCTGTTTCTGTTTATTATTGTTTCAGATTGTCATTTAAAACGTTGAGGTTACGTACTGCCTGAAACGACTCAAAAACAATCATAGACTCCTTCACTCAAAATTGTCTTCCTGCTTCATTACATTGAATTTGCAAGCAGTGTTTGGCTTGCTAAAATTGTTTGTAATGGTGGTGACTGTTGGCACGACATTTTTCCATCCAAAGACAGGGGACCTGCTGCTCTGTGTGCTGCTCTATTTCCCCCTGCTTTGTTTGCACTTGTGGCCATTGGATCTTTGCTTCCAGGGAAATGATGCATGCATTACTGGGAGATAATGCCAGATAAATTTAGACTGTACAGAAAGCAATACCACAACAGATTCAGCACTTATCAGAGTCTGGTGGCTGCTTTTCTGAAAAGTTCCCTGGGGAGAGATTTTCCCCCATGGCTTTTAAATTACCATCTTTACCTTTTTGAATCACGAGTCTTCAGAAGTGGTTTAAATCAATGAAATAAAAAGGGCAGATGTTTAATGGTATTTAGATGAGTTTTAAAAATCTCTTCAGGCATTACAAAATGATGCCTTAGGTTCCTGCTTCAAAAGCTGACTCTGGTTCCATTCCATTACTACCCACTGCTTACAAATAATATGTATTTCCCAGATAATAGTTATTTAGCAGAAATTCTATTTAAAACAGAACCATTTCCTAATTTGTTTTTTTATGAAAATAATTGGAGTGGGGGACGCTGTCAAAGTATATTATAGTGACTCTTCACACTCGTAAAGTTAAGATTGTGTCAGCCCTTGAATTGTAGACTGAGTGAGCTTGTTACAGTTTTCTTTGCCTGGCAGTAAATATGACTGTAGGCTGACCTTTTGGGTAGGCAAATAATCTGAAGCCCGTTTATGTACCTTCACAGTCTTTAAAAAAATTAATAGCAAACTTTAACAAGTTTTTAGTTTGGGAATACAAACTGATTACTAGGAGTTGTGTTTTTAATTTAACACTTAATTCTCTTGATTCAGATGTGAGGATAGTTTCTAATATACTTGTTACCACTTAAAATGTGATTATTACAAATTCTGATCTACATTTGCTTACCCTTCTTGTCTACACTAACATACCTAAAACTTGACCTTCGAAGGTTAAGAATAAGGGTCTGGAGTGGGACTGCCCAGGACTGCACCCTAGGGGCCAGCAAGCGATGTACCACTTTGTGCCTCAGTGTTCTTTCTGTGTAAATGGGGTTATAATAGTACCTATTCATAGGGTTGTTTTTAGGGTTACAGCAGTTCATCTGTGTACCCAGGATGTATTAATGTTTAATAAATATTAGCTACTGTTACCATTTTATTTAAACAATATTAAAATCACTTTTTCCTCAAAAGCCCCTCCAACTGAGTACATTCTGGTTCACTTCCCAGTTCATAAATCTAAAGTGCTAGTCATTTAGGATGTTGATAGCATTTGAATGACACCAAGAAAGCATACACTACTGAGCTCATTTTTACTCTTGACATTTTTCTACAGGGAAACTGGGAAAGTGAATGTCAGTCTCCAGTTACTTTAGAATCTGGGGTTTATTTTTATCCAGACAATATTCCAACATTGTTTTGCTTCATATCTTTTATGTGTAATCTTTTGCCCAAAAAGGGTGATCCTGTTTACAAGAACATGTATACATAAGAGCCTGAGAAATAATTTTAGATGCAAACAAAATATATAACTACAAACTAAAACTTTTCAATATTTGTATTCAGGTTTTCAAAATTAGAAAGTGTGCATTACCTGTGACCCTACCACTCTGAGATAACCTCTATCAAAGTTTGAACAAAATTTTTTCATACTTTAAAAAAATAACACATTTTTTTTGTTAAGGTATAAAAATCAAAATGACCAGTAAAATGAATTCGGTTTGAGTCTTCAAGGATACATTCCAGAGTGGGCTGAGCAATTACACACCTTTGTCTCTTTAACTAGACTACCAAGGTAGTATTAAAGCTGGTGGCATCCAGCCCAGGATCGACTACATGATATAATCAATATTAGATAGCAGTCAACATTCAGTGAGCAATTAATTTTTGTTAGTCAACATGCTAAGAGCTTCACATGCAGAGATCAATAATATTATTGCCATCCTACAGGGGAAGAGCCTGAAGTTAAAAGGTCACTAGTAGGTGCAGATAGTGCTGGTAACTCAACTTTTTCCATCTCCAAACCCAGCTGAGCCACTACTATTACTTCCTTTCTGACAAACTATACATCCTTAGTGTACTTGGTGGGCTATGTCTTCGTGCATGTGAAGGAGTAGAAGAAGAGAGGCTCACTACAACTTGAAAATCATCTCTGAGCTGTAGTCAGTGTACCTCGATGCCTGTCAGAGGCTGGGAAGGCTTGCTTGCCTGTCTTGGCTATCTGATTGCAGGCACAGTCATTGAGTCCCAAATCGTTTCCAAGCTGTGGTGATCGCATCCGCCAGTGAATCCTGCTAGGAGGAGCAGAGGCTCGTCTCTACAGTACCTATGTGTGGGTGTTCCTAAGCAATGGGGTTCCAGGGAGAGACATGTAATGAACAACTTCTAAATGTCAGTTCTGGTTCTTGCCATTTTGAATTTAAGAGTTTTCTCATGGGTTCATTGAAGCATAGAGAAAATGTTCTTTTTTAATATTGGAAAAATGATTTTTACATTGTTTTAGCATGGTACTTTTGTCTAATTATCATTACACTATTTTTTCTTAAACTTTCCTTTTTTTTTTTTAACTTAGAAATGGCTCAGTTGGGAAACTATGATAGTGGGACAGCAGAAACACCAGAAACAGATGAATCAGTGAGTGTGAGTATCTTTCTTGATGAAATATGATGTTTGTTTTTTCTGTTTATGGCATCTGGAGAGTTTGACTGTGTTAATTACTTTATTTGTTCAACAAATATTTATTGTGCTTCTATGTGCAAGGCACTAGGCATACAATTTTTGCCTCTCCCTTCAAAGAGAAAGGATTTTTATGTGAAGTGATGCATTCATTACTGGGAGATAATAAAAAAAAATTAAGAATCATGTAAAAAATTAAAATGATAAACTTGAATACGGTTTATGAAGAAAAAGGACCATATGCTAATAGAAAATCACATGGAGAGACTTACCTTAGTCTTTTTAGTTCAAATGCTCTCCCAAATAAATGATACTTGAGCTGAGATGTGAGATGTTGCTACGATGAGAAAGGGCAGAGGGAACATTCCAGGCCCAGGGAACATTATGGGCACAGACTGTGACAGCAGAGGGCAGAGAGCCTCTGAAGACTAAGAGCAAGGGGAGCTTGGGTAAAAACTGGATACAGAGGTCCTTGTTTATTTTGGTCAATTTTTTTCTTTCAAAAGACAGTGGGAAGCTTTTGAGCTTTGACAGAGATGTATGGGTCTGTGGGGTGGAGGGGCGTGGTCAGGACGATGACCTGATCTGAGTTATGGTTTGAAAAAAGTCACACTGAGTACAGTGTAGAACGTAGATGGGCTAGGGGAGCAGGCTGGGATGATTGTGCAGAAGCCAGTGAAGAGGCTGTTACAGTGGCCCACTGAAGAGATCCTGGTTACTGCTGCCATTCTCTGATGACGAGCACCAGAAGAGGAATCTGGATGGATCAGGTTGTGAGCGGGCAGAACAGAAAGGCGGCTGTGAGGCCTGGGCACTGAGACCCAGGCTCTGGATTCAGATTGCCTAGATTTGAAACCTGACTCCACCTCTTCCTAACTGTGGGATTGCTCTGTACCTCAGTTTCTTCATCTGTAGAAGAGATCTAAGGGATTCAATGAACTAGTTTGTGTAAAATGGTGAGGACAGCACCACATAGTAAATGCCAAATGAATGGTTAGTTGGTTTCGTTCATTTTATGATTATAACTGTC
>PVKE010031446.1:0-19028 GCA_004027555.1 Craseonycteris thonglongyai
CAACTTTTCTCCATTTATTTTGATTTCTGGATTCAGGTCGGATAGCCTCCTTCAGTATTTCTTGGAGTGCCGGTTTTGAGCTGGAGAATTCCCTCAGCTTCTGTATATCTGTAAAGGCCTTAATTCCTCCTTCATATCTAAAGGTTAATTTTGCTGGATAGTTAATTCTTGGCTGGAAATTTCTCTCTTTTAATATTTTCAAGATTGGGCTCCACTCCCTCCTGGCTTGCAGAGTTTCTGCTGATAAGTCTGGTGACAGCCTGATAGGTTTTCCTTTGAAAGTTATGTTTTGTTTTTCCCTGGCAGCCTTGAGGATTTTTTCTTTGTCATTGATTTTTGTCCTCTTCAGAACAATGTGCCTTGGAGAAGATCTGCTAGGGTCTAGGTAGTTAGAGCTTCTGCTTTCCTCTTGGATTTGGGGCTGTAATTCCTTCCACAGGTTAGGGAAATTTTCATCCACTATTTATTTTAGTAGACTCTGAGAAGATTTCATCTCGCTTCCTTCTGGTACTTCTAATATTCTAATATTGTTCTTTCTGATGGCGTCAGAAAGTTCTTGTAGGGCTCTTTCATTTCTCTTGATTCTCCTTTCCTTTTCTTATTCCCTGTGTGACATTTCTATGTTTGTATCTTCAATTTCACTCATCCTCTCCTCTAGCTGGTCAGCTCTGTTTCCTATGCTGGTCAGTTCTTTTTTCAGCTCTCCCATGATGCCTTTCATTTCAAGGAGTTCCTTTTGGTTCTGCTCTAGCTTCTCAATTTTGTTGGTAAAGTACTCATTTTGCTCAGAAAATTTCTTGTTGAGGTCATTTAACTGTGTCTGGGTACTTTGCCAGCATTGAGTGAGCTCTTTGAGTGTCTTAATTAAAGCAGTCCTGAATTCTGTTTCACTTAGATTTGATTCCAAGTGTGCAAGGTCCTTTACTAAAGACTGCCCCTGCTCGTCTGGAGGGACTTTGGATTCTGAGGTGTGCATTGTGTTTGATATGGTTCTTTTTGCTTTACACATGTCTGTTTTCCCTCTGGGGGTTTGCCTATCAGATGGGCTTCTCTTTATTTTTCCTTTTGGGCTCAGTTGTGGGAGAAGATTTTGGGTGAGGGTTGGAGGAAGCAGACAGCTTCTGTGTCCTGGGGCACTTCAGGTTGCTGTTTTAGCTGTTAGATAGCAGGGTAGTAAAGGTGTGGCCAGGGGTGGGGCATGTGAGTAGGAGCTAGGGTGGGCCTGAGACACAATAGCAGATTCCTCTTTCAGCAGGGGTGCTGGTGGTTCAGTGCCGGCGGGGCGCAGGAGCTCTGGTCTTTCTCTCCTCTGCCTGGCTGCCCCTCCTCCAATCGTATCTGCAAGCCACGCCCACAGGGCAGCACTTGGATGGACTGGGGCTTGACAGAGGCCGTGGTCGGCTGCGCAGTCCCACGCATAGGCAATGACACTGCGGCGACCCGGTCGGCAGCCCAGATGCGCGTGGACTGCAGCGCCCCAGCAGCCCAGTGGGTGGGACGCTGAAAGCCCAATTGCGCTCTCGGGAGCAGGCAGCAGTGCTGCAGCGGCCTGATGGGCAGGGCGCCAAAAGCCGGTCTTGTGCACAGGCAGCGGCGCTACGGCAGTCTGGTGAGCAGGGCGCCAAAAGCCCGGTAAGCAGGCAGTGGTGCTGCGGCAGCCCGGTGGGCAGGGTGTCGAAAGCTTGGGTGCGTGCACACAGCGATGCGCAGCAGCCCGGTGGGCAGGGTGCTGAAAGCCCAGTTGCGCGCTCGCTGGCAGCAGCACCGCGGTGGCCTGTTGGGCGGGGCACCGAAAGCCCGGGTGTGTGCACGCAGCGGTGTCGCAGCAGCCCAGTGGGCGGGGCGCCGAAAACCCTGTGCGCACAGGCCATAGCTTGGCGGCAGCCCCTCTATGCTCCCGGCTCTGTTGAGACCGCCGGATTCACTCTAAGCACGTCTAATGCAGCTATGCCCACTCAAGCCCCAGCCCTCACTCCAAGAGCCCTGTCCTCAGAAGGCGCTCCTTCACAGTCAATCTCCTCTGTAAATCAGGGGTGCTGAGCCGTTGTGGGCTGGTACCCTGCTCTCACCCCACCCGCCGGGAAGTGCAGCCATCCTGCTCCACAGTCCCTGTTCCACTTTAGGCTCTGTGATCTGATTAGGGCACTGCGTGCTGTCCCTTGAGTACGGATGTTAAATTGTCCACAGTCTTGTGGGGATTCCACGCTCCCTAGGTCTCGGCTTCCAGCCCGCCCTCCATCTAGCTCCACTTTGACCGTGGTCCCCCAACCCCCCTTTGTTTTTGCCAGCCCCTGGCAGCGCTCTGAGTCTCTGTCCCCGAACCGCTGCTTCCCCTTCCCTCTCCCACTCTCCCCTTTTTTCTCTAACCTTTGGGTGTTGTTCTGCGTTGTGTGGTTCTCTTAGTTGAGGTTTCTTCTCAGGGTTTCCCCTGTGGATTCCCCTCTGTTCACAAGGCCCTTCCCAGGCAGTTATCGGTGTTCTCCTCTCATGCCGCCATCTTTTTTTCCCCCAAATAACATTTTTTTGTATAGATAAACCACATCTTGTTTATTCATTCACCAGCTAGTGGAAATTTGGGTTATTCTTAGAAATCTTTATGGCTACTCTGTGAATAATGCTGTTATAAACATTTGAGTACACATCTATGTGTAAGATAGGTTTTCTTTTTCCTTGGGCAGATACCTAGGAGTAGACATGCTTGGGTCATATGTTGAATTTGCGCTTACCTTTTTAGGAAGCTGCAAAGTATTTTTCCAAAGTAGTTGTATCCTTTATATTTCATCAATAAATTATGAGCACTCCAGTTTCTCCACATTCTCACCTCACCACCAGTTCGGATGGCCTGTTTCTGTTTTTTGTTGTTTCATTTTCTAAAGATTTATCTTTTATTGTTTTTGATGGAGGGAGAGAGAGAGAGAGAGAGAGAGATACAAAGACAGAGACAGAGAGAAGGGGAAGGGTCCAGAACAGTCTCCATAGTTGCACATCATTGGTTTTTTGACATAGTTTCATTCCACAGGTGGGCACGGGGCTGCACAGGGCAGGAACTGGGCTGGGGCCTCTCCCCGGTGAGAACTGAACTGAGGGCACTCCCTAGTTCAGCATATGGGTCCTCACAGGCCAGGGCCGGGATTCGATCTTCGGTCCCCGGGGCTGCAAAGTGAGCACTTAACTTTACACTGACCCGTCTGGCTTCCCTGGCCTGTCTTTTTTATTATAGTTACGCTAGTGGTTGGAAAGTGGTATCTTAATGTGTTTTAAATTTACTTGTCCCTAAATGATTAACAATACTGACCATCTTTCATTTGCTTATTAGCTATCCCTGTATATTCTTTGGTGATGTATCTCTTCAAATCTTTTGCTCATTCTAAAATTAGGTTTGGGTTTTATTATTATTAACAGGGTTGTAAGAGATCTTTATACATCCTAGTTACAAATCTTTTTAAATCATATACATGATTTATAAATATTTTCTTTCAGTCTGTGGCTTGCCTCAATTTTTTAACCGTGTCTTTTGAAGTATAAAAATTTTTAATTTTGGTGAAGTTTAACTTATTTTATCTTTGGTTGCTTGTGCTTTAGGTCTTATATCTAAGAAACTGTTGTTTAATCTAAAGTCATGATCTATACTTGTTTTCATCTAAGAGCTGCATAGTTTTAGTTCATACATTTAAGTTCTAGATCTATTTTCATTTAATTTTTATATATGGTTTAAGGTAGAAGTACAACTCAATTCTCTTGCATTATAATTTGAGTTGTCAGAGCACCATTTGTTGAAAAGATGATTCTTTCCTTCAGCAACCTTCCCAAAATCAGTTGGTCATAAACTGAGGGTGTATTTGTAAACTTTCAATTCTATTCCATTGATTTACATATCTATCCTTGTATTAGTATCACAGTCTTTTAAAAAAATATTTATTTGGAAGCTGGGATGGCTCAGCGGTTTAACCACTCACTTTGCATCCCCAGGGACCAAGGATCAAATCCCAGCCTCGGCCTGTGTGAATCCATATGCTAAACTGGGGTGTGCTTCTCATATGGGAGACCCCCAGTTTGGTTCTCACCCCCTGGTTTGGCCCCTGGCTCGAGGGGCATGCCTCCCATGTGAGAGGCCCCCAACCCAGTTCTTGCCCTGCATGGCCCCCATCCACCTGTGTGGAAACAAAACATGTTGAAACTGATGATGTACAACTATGAAGACTGCTCTGGGCCCTCCCCCTTCTCTCTTTCTCTCTCTGTCTCTATCTCACTATCAAAAAAACAAACAAACCAATAAGGGGATGTGAGATGGCTCAGTGGGTTATGCACTTGTCTTGCAGCCCTGGGGTCTGGGGATCAAATCCCAGCCCTGGCCCATGTGGACCCATATGCTGAACTGAGGGGTGGCTCTAGTTCAGTTCCTGCTGAGGTGAGCTTCCCATTTGGGAGGTCCCCAGTCTGGTTCCTGCCCTGTGCCACCCCTGCCCACCTTGTGGAATGAAACTGTGTTGAAAACTGATGACATACAACTATGGAGACTGCTCTGGGCTCTCCCCCTTCTCTCTATCTCTCTCTGTCTCTGTCTCTCTCTTTCAAAAACAATAAATCTTTTTAAAAAACCAATAAAATAAAAAATATTTTTCAATTGTTTTTTCAGTTATACTTGACATAAAATATTATATTAGTTTCAAGTGTACAAACACAGAAATTAGATATTTATATAACTTATGTAGTCATCACCCTGGTAAATCTAGTACCCATCTGATGCCGTATATAGTTATTACAATATTATTGACTATATTCCTTATGCTATACTTTACATCCCCATGATTGGTTTGAAATTACCCATTTGTACTTGTTAATGCCTTCCCCCTTTTAACCCATCTCGCCAATCCTGCTCCCATCAGGCAACCATCAAAATGTTCTCTGTATTTTTGTTTGTTTCTGTTTTGCCTGTTTATTTTGTTCTTTAGATTCCATATAGAAATGAAATAATATGAATTTGTGTTTCTCTATTTGACTTCCTCTACTCAGCACAATACACTCTAGATCCAGCCATGTTGTTGCAGATGGTTTGATTTTATTCTTTTTTTTTTATAGCTGAATAATATTCCATTATATATAAGTACCACCTATTCTTTACTATTCATCCACTAATGAACACCAGATTGCCTCCATATTTTGGATATTGGAAACAATATTGCAGTGAACATGTATGCCCCTTTGAGAGTAGCATTTTGTTTTTGTTTTTTTTAATAAATATCCAGAGGTGGAATTACTACATCCTTGTCTCTTGTTATATACAGCCTTTGGTTTAAAGTCTACTTTGTCCACTATAAATACTGCTAACCCAGCATTTTTGTTTGTATGTTCTTTTCTTTTCATTTTTTATGAAATATCTTTTTCCATCCCTTTACTTCCAGTCTATGTGTGTCTTTCCATCTGAAGAGAGCCTCTGATAGGCAGAATATGAAAGGGTCTTGTTTTCTTACCCATTCAGCCACACTATGTCTTTTGATTGGAGAATTTAATCCATTTACAATAAAAGTAATTTTTGGTAGCTATATAGTTATTGCCATTTTATTATTATTTTTCTTCTTTTAAAAGAAGTTTCTCAGGGAAGCCGGGATGGCTCAGTGGGTTAAGCACTCACTTTGCGGCGCCGTGGACCAAGGATCAAATCCCGGCCCCGGCCCGTGTGGACCCATATGCCGAATTGGGGAGTTTCCCCAGTTCAGTTCTCTCTCTGTCTCTGTATCTCTCTCTCTCCCTCTCTCTCTATCAAAAACAATTAAACAAATCAAAAAAAGAAGTTTCTCTAACATTTCTTTTAATACTGGTTTGGTAATAATGAACACTTTTTCTTATCTGGGAAGCCCTTCATCTGTCCTTCAATTGTAACTGATAACTTTGCTGGGTAATTTTGGTTGTAGATTCTTGCTTTTAATCACTTTGAATATTTCATGCCAATCTCTTCTGGCCTACAAAGTTTTTATTGAGAAATCATCTGACAGCCTTATGGGAGCTCCTCCTGCTGCTTTTAACATTCTTTCTTTGTCTTTAACCTTTTTGTATTTTAATTATAATGTGTGTCAGTGTGGGCCTCTTTGGGTTCATTTTGTTTGGGAATTTCTGTGCTTCTTGGGCTTTTATGTCTATTTACTTTGCCAGGTTAGGGAAGTTCTCAGTCATTGTTTCTCAAAATATGTTCTCACTCCTTTGCTTTCTTTTTTGTCCCTCTGGTATCCCAATAATGTAAATGTTGGTACTCTCAATGTTGTTACAGAGGCTGCTTAACTATCCTCATTTTTTTTTTTCTGTCTTTTTGCTGTTCCGATTGGGTGATACCTTATCTTCTAAGTTTTGTATCTCTATTTTTATGGTTTCTATTTTTTTTTTAACTTCTCATTGAGCATCCTTATAACCAGTGGTTTAAACTCTACATCTGATGGGTTGCTTGTCTCCATTTTGTTAAGTTCTTTTTCTGAAGTTTTGCTCTATTCTTTTGTTTGGTACATGCTTCTCTGTCTCCCTGTTTTGGCTTCCTCTGTGTGTGTGTGTGTGTGTGTGTGTGTGTATATGTGTGTGTGTATATGTGTGTGTGTATATATATTATGTATTAGATAAAGCTGCTATGTCTCCTGATCTTAGTAGTGGTCTTATGTAATAGGTATACTGTGGGGCCCAGTGGCACAATCTCCCTTGTCACCTGAGCTGGGTGCTTCAGGTGTGTCCCTTGTGTGGGTTGTTGTGCCCTCTTGTTGCAGTTGAACCTTGGTTTGCTTTTTGCCCATCAGTGGAAGGGACTGACCCTCAGGCTGATTGTTGTAAGTGCTGGCTATGACAGTGGAGGAGCTAGCTGCTGTTCAGGGGCTAAACCTCCAGAGCATGACTCACTTTAGCAAGGCTCTGGTGCCTGATTGGTTTACCCTTTGGGTGCATCATCCATGGAGGTGGCTGAGTGGTTTTCAAGTGCAGCTTCAATCTGATCACCTTGTATGTGCCTGATCTGGAGCCTACTAGGAGGGTCTCTGCACAAGCCTAGTTCATTCATCACCTATACTTTCCCTGGGGCCACCTGGCATGAGATACAAAATGATCCACAAATGGCTACCATCTGTACTGGGTTTGGATGTGCCTGGGAGGGGCTAAGTTAGGAGCCGAGGCCAGCTGCTGCTAGTATTGGGCACACTGAGGTCAGATACTGCTTGTTTGAGGTTTGTGAACCTTTGAGAGATTTTAGTAAAGTCCACATCATGAGCCCAGATAGGCTGTTTGTATATAAAAGGCACACTGGAAGCAGCTTAGGTGAGCCTTAAGTTGGGCCAGGTGACATCTCAGGGAATCGCATGGGGTGAATGATGGTAATCAGGTTGATAGAGACTCAGGTATGGTGGTCACCTAGTCTGCTTTCTGGGAGAGTGGAGGGCTCCATAATGAAACAATAGCTTCTGCCAGCATTTCTGTCTGGGACAAAGCTGCCTCTCCAGCCCTCTCCTTGAAGCCAGACAAATAAGTTCCTCCACACATGTCCCTGGCAACTTTTGAGTTGCTGACCTAGTGCTGGAGCTCAGAGAGAGTGGATCTGACAGCAAATATGTCCATGTGCAGGCCCTTTAAGAGGAATGCCTGGGATTTCAGCCACCCTCTGTATCACTCAGCCATAATCTCCACTGGTTTTCACAGCAAGAAGTTGTAGGGACTTCTCTTCTTGGTACTGGAACCCTGAGCTAGGGCACCTGATGTGGGGCTGGGGTCCCTTGCTTTTGGGGGGGGGGGCCTTCACAGCCAAACTATTTCTTATGATTTTTAAATACCACATGTGTGTATGGGGACCAGCCCATTCTGCTTCTCTGTCCCTCCTACCAATCTCAGCTTACCTCCTTCTCTATGTCTTTAGTTATAGGCCTTCCGGTCAGCTAAATTTCAGGTGATTCTCAATGATGGCTGTTCTGTAGTTGAAATTTGATGTGATTGTGAAAGGATGCAAGCAGAGTGTTTTCCTACTCTGTCTTCTTGACCAGAAGTCCACATGGGGGGTATATCTTTAACAAGTAACTGGGTTTAATCACCTATACTGTCCAGCACCACATTGCTTTCTCTACACTGGGTTCTTGAAAAGAATTCCTACTGCGAGAATGGTGGGCAGAATGTAGATTCTAGGGATGAGGATGGGGCAAGGAGCCTCTGATTGCCTGGATCCAGTTTGTGGGTCAACCAGTGATCATATCCTCTCAATGACCTTCAACACTCTGTACCTCATGACTCCCCACCACTCTTCTGCAAAGTGCCCTGAGAAGTCAGCAAGGGGTTTCACTAAAATGGAGGGGGCTTGTTTGATGGCTCTCTGACTGGACTGGAGATTGAACTCTTTTATCTTTCTAACTCGAGGGCTCAGCCTCTACTTGGGCCTCAGTAGTAGCTGTTCTTTCCACACAGAGGCCACACCACTGTGTAGCCATGTTTCTTTGCCACATTTGATTATTGCAGCTTTATAGGAAGTTTTTTAAGGAGAAGTCTGTGTGACTTTTTTTCATTTTTATTTATTTTTGACTTTAAAACTTTTATTATTAAATTTGAGGTGACATTGATTAGTAAAATT
This sequence comes from Craseonycteris thonglongyai, assembly GCA_004027555.1. Classification (NCBI taxonomy): domain Eukaryota; kingdom Metazoa; phylum Chordata; class Mammalia; order Chiroptera; family Craseonycteridae; genus Craseonycteris; species Craseonycteris thonglongyai. Next base: position 8,582 of record PVKE010031446.1, read on the forward strand.
ATATAGGTTTCAAGTATACGATTGTATAATACAGCATCTATGTGTTGCATTGTGTGCTTCCCACTTAGAGTCAGCTCTCCTTCCATTGCCATATACTTGACCCCACCACCACCACCTCACTCTTCCCTTATCCTCTGGTAACCACTTATTGTCTGTGTTTATGTGTTTTTATTTCTTTTTCTTATTTTAAAAAGGATGTATTTTATTGTTTTTGACAGAGAGAGACAGAGAGAAGGGGGAGGGCCCAGAACAGTCTGCATAGTTGTACGTCATCGGTTTTTGACATAGTTTCATTCCACACAAGTGGGTGGGGGCCGCACAAGGCAGGAACCAGGCCAGGGCCTCCTGCATGGGAGGCTTTCCTGTGCAAGCTGGGGCTAAATCAGGGCCTCCGACATGGAAACCTCACCCTAGTGAGAACCAAACTGGGGGACACACCCCAGTTCTGCATATGGGTTCGCACGGGCTGGAGCCAGGATCTGATCCTCAGACCCCTGGAGCTGCAAAGCAAGCGCTTAACCTGCTGAGCCATCCCAGCATCCTGTCTTGTTTCTTGGTTGTTTTTAAGTTTTATATCCCACATATAACTGAAATCACACAGTTCTTGACTTTTTCTGTCAGACTTATTTTACTTAGCATGATCATCTCAAGATACATCCATGGCACAAATGGCAGTATTTCATCATTTCTTGTGGCTGAATAATATTCCATTGTGTATGTGTACCATATCTTTATCCAATCACCTATAGAAGGATACTTCAGTTGTTTTCATTCCTTGGCCATTGTGAATAATGCTATAATGAACATTAGGGTACATATATTTTTATGAATAAGTTTTCACATTATTTGGGTAGACACTCAAAAGAGGGGTTGCTGGGTCACATGGTAACTCTATCTTTAATTTTTTGAGGAAACTCCATACTGTTTTCCACAGTGGCTGTACCAGTTTACGTACCAGCTGTGTAGGAATTGTAATGAGGGTTTCTTATTCTTTATAGCCTAACACTTATTATTTGTGTTGTTGATAACAGCAATTCTAACAATTGTGCATTGCTATTTTACTGTAGTTTTGATTTGCATTTCCCTAATTGCTAGGGAAATTGAGCAGTTTTTCTTGTATCTATTGGCTGTTTGTAGGTTTTCTTGGGAAAAGTGTTCAGGTCCTTGTCCATTTTTTAAAGATTTATTTTATTGTTTCTGAAATAGACAGAGAGAGACAGAGATAGAAAAAGACAGAGAGAAGGGGGAGGGCCCAGAGCAGTCTCCATAGTTGTACATCATCAGTTTTCGACATGGTTTTGTTCCACACAGGTGGGTGGGGGCTGTGCAGGGCAGGAACTGGGCTGGGGGCCTCCTGCATGGGAGGCATGCCCCTCAAGCTAGGGGCCATGCTGGGGGGCAAGAACTGAACTGGGGGCCTCCTGCATGGGAAGCATACTCCAATTCAGCATATGGGTCCACATGGGCCAGGGCTTGGACTTGATCTTCGGTCCCTGGGGCTGCAAAGCATGCACTTTATCCCACCGGGCCATTCTGGCTTACCCATCGGCCATTTTTTAATTGGTTTGTTTTGTTGTTGTTATTGTTGAGTTGTATAAATTATTTATATATTGTGTTTATTAGCCCTTTATTGGAGGTGTTTGCAAATACCTTCTCCCATTCAGTTGCTTACCTTTATTTTGTTGGTGGTTTCTTTTGCTGTGCAGAAGCTCTTTAGTTTGATATAGTCCCATTCATTTATTTTTTGCTTTTACTTCTCTTGCTTTTGAGGTCAAATTCATAAATTCCTCCCTGAACCCAAGGTCCATAAGTTTAGTACTAAGGTTTTCTTCTATTCATTTATTGTATCAGGTCTTATGATCCATTTTGAGTTAATTTTGGTTTATAGTGACTGATCAAAGTCTAGATTCATTTTTTTGCACATGGCTTTCCAATTTTCTCAGTACCATTTATTGAAGAGGCTTTCACCCCCACTGTATATTTTTTGCTTCTTTGTTGAAAATTACTGCCTGTATACATGTGGGTTTATTTCTGGGTTTTCAATTCAATTCCATTGGTCTGTGTACCTGTTTTTCTGCCAATACCATGCTGTTTTGATTATTGTTGATTTGTAGTATAAATTGAAGTCAAGGAGTGTGATAGCTCCAGGCTTGTTCTTTATTTGTAGGATTGATTTGGATATTCAGGATCTTTTGTGATTCCACATAAATCTGATGATTTTTTTTGGCTATTTCTTGAAAAAATGCTATTGGGATTTTGATGGGGATTGCATTAAATCTGTATATTGCTCTGAGTATTATAGCCATTTTAACTATGTTGATTTTTCTAACCCAAGAACACAGAATATCTTTCCATTTCTTTGTGTCTTCTTCACTGTCTTTTAATAGTGTCTTATAATTTTCAGGGTATAAGTCCTTCACATTTTTTGTTAAGTTTATTTTTGGGTATTTTATTCCTTTTACTGTGATTGTAAAAGGTTTTTGTTTTTTTCATTTCTTTTTCTGAAGTTTTATTGTCAGTATGTAGGAATGTAATAGTTTTTTGAACATTGATTTTGTATCTAATAGTTTTTTGGTGGAGTATTTAGGATTTTCTGTATAAAGAATCAAGTCATCTGCAAAAAGTGACAGTTTAACTTCCTTATTCCAAGGATGCCAGGATAGCTCAGTAGATTGAGTGTTTGCCTTGAAACTGTGAGGTCCAATGATCGAATCCCAGGCCCAACCTGTGAAAACCCATATGCTGAATGTGGCACCACTGGCAACTGCAGGGATGGTTCAGCAGTGAAGGTTCTCACCTCTCATGTGAGAGGTCCCTGGTTTGGTTCCTGCCCCATGTGGCCCCATATCCACCTGTGTGGAATGAAACCACGTCACCACTAATGATGTACAAGTATGGAGAATGCTCTGGGGTGCCCCTTTTCTCTCTCTCTCACCTTTTCTCAAATAATATAATTAGATAAAAAGAAAACACATTTATATAATAGAAAAAGAGAAAGGGAATAAATAAAAGAGAATGGACAATCTTCCTTACAAAATAATTCCAATTAGAAAAATTAGAAGGAATAGGGGAATGCAAAATTACCACAGGGCAAACACTATGGTAGTAAAATCACTGTGCAAACAGTTGGGAACCACTATATGCATGATCTCAAAATATCTCCCCACAGAAAAGTTACATTCACAAAGAAAAAAACTACTAAATTTATAGTGGAGAAACCCAGAAGACACAACACTCAGCAAATAACCAAAATTAATACCCCCTGTAATAAGACATATAGACATCAATGATGCACTAAGGGAGACATTATCAAGATTGAATGGAGACTCTTGAAATCTCTCCTGAAAAATATAATGAAATGAACAACTAAAATCCAACAAGGGAATCTCTAAACAACATATAGCCTCAGCTGAGAGACAACTCATCACAAGAAAATATCTAAAGGCCAGAGAAAGGGAGGAGAGAGAGAGAGAGAGAGAGAGAGAGAGAGAGAGAGAGAGAGAGAGAGAGAGAGAGAGAAGGGAGCAGTGCAGAGAACACCATGGAGCATATCTCAGAAACCAGAAGAGAAGAGACTGAGGTGGGAGCCTGGGAGCAAGGACTGAGGTGCAGAATGACTCTGGGTGGGTTGGAGGTTGTGAACCTACAAAACTAGAGACATTGGTGACCAGAGTTTGGGGCAGATGACAGGAGCATGGTATGGGCAGCTGTAGTGTGGCATAGGTTGCAGGAGTACAATGAGAGTGGCTCTAGCTTAGCATAGGCAGCTGAAGCACGGCACAAGTTACTGGAGCACAGCATGGGCAGCTGGAGGAGGTATGAATAGCTAAGGCACAGGCCCAGCAGCTGAAATGAGGAACAAGTGGCTGAAGCAAGGGGCCAGAGGACAGAACATGGCATGGGGGTCTGGAGTGACACTTGGGCTACTAGAGTGCCATGTTAACAGTTGGAGCATGGGGTGGCTCTGGATGACGTAGGGCCCCAGCTGGAGTACTGTGTGGCATTATACAGAGCCTGGCTACTCCCTCTTACTCTTTCCTAAAGCTTGCCCCTGGTCCAAATCAACCCAGTGACTGCATAGAGTCAGCTATGGCTGGGAAGCCACCATTATGCCGTGCCAAAACCAAGCCTGTACATTTTCAAACAAACCCCAACCTATTGATGCCAGCAGGGGGATCCTGACTGCAACGGGATCTCAAAGGCATACAATACCATCACCCACCATATCATTCCAAAGAGGAGGTACACAGACACCAATGTGACTGGGTCAAAGAAGAGAAGACCACCCTCTAAGAAATCTCACAGTGTGAGAAGACTAAAAAACCAAGAGAAAATACTTTAAGGCACTGTAGTGACACCAACTGGAAAGTGAAATAAAAACCTTTTCATATGCACTAAGGGAAAGACTTCTGCCTAGAAAGAGAAACACTCCAACAGCAATGAGTACTTCAGGGAACAAAGCTGCTTATAAGAAAATGAAAAATATTAAAAAAAAAGCAAACCTTAAAGATATGGAAATATGAGGTCTACCAATTAAGTTCAAGAACTCATCCTAGAAAAAGTGCTACATACCTTATTCCTGAATATCACTATGGTCACCTTTGAAGTGCTCCCATTGGGAAGCTATGCACCAATGAGACCACCTTAGTCCATGCTTCAAAGCAATTTTGGAACTCTTTTTCTGGAATGGCCATCAGAGCCATCATCATATTAACCTTGATGTCCTGAATATCATCAAAATGTTTTCTTTTCAATGTTCTCTTTATCTTTGGATAAAGAAAAAAAGTCATTGGGAGTCATGTCAGGTGAATAGGGAGGCTGTTCCTACACAGTTATTTCTTTACTAGCTAAAATCTTCCTCACTAACAGTGCTGTGTGAGTTGGTGCATGGTTGTGATGCAAGAGTAAGAAATTGTTGGCCAAAAGTTCAGGTTGTTTTTGTCTAATTTTTTTTTTTTTTAATGAAGCCTTTTCAGCATTTCCCAATAGTCAGCTTGGTTGACTGTTTGTCCACTGATACAAATACATAATGAATAATCTTTCTGATATCAAAATAGGTTAGTAACATCATTTTAATTCTGGATTTGGACTGATGGAATTTTTTGGTTGTGGAGAATTGGCTGACTTCCATTGTGTACTTTGACACGTTGTTTCAAGGTTGTATCAGTACACCCATGTTTCATCACCAGTAATAACACAGCCCAAAACATCATCTTGCCTCTCAAAAAGGTCTTGGAAAACTTTGACTCTCCTTTGTTTTGTTCATTGATGAGCTCCTTCAGGACCATTTTTGCACATGCTAGTGTTATGCCAATATTTTTAATTAAGATTTTCCTAACTGATTATTGATGCTTACTTGGTCTGCTATGCCTCTCATAGTAAGCTGATGATTTTGACACACAATTCAATAAATTTTTTCAATGTTTTTATCAGTTCTGATTGTTGCTGGCCATCCTGAAATCTCTTCATCAGTGATGCTTTCTTTCCCCTCAGAAAAACATTTAACCCATTTACACACTGCCATTTTATTCATGGCATTATACCCATAAACTTGGACTAAAATGTCACTAATTTCACTTCCACTTTTGCAGAGTTTAACAAGAAAATGAATGTTTGTTCATTGTTCTAATTTAAACTCTGACATTCTTGCGAAGGCACACAAAAACATGCAACAATAATGAACACCACGCAGCACTACATATTGATACTAACACAGCTGTGAGACACTGATATCCCAAGGTTATGAAACCTTACCAAGTTGTCTGTACACTGCTACCAATGTAAAAAGGCAGTGGTAAGTTTGCAAACTTAATTGTCAGACCTCATTTGAGCTAAATGACACAAAATTCAAGATAAAACAATTAAAAAGATGAAAGAAAGGAAGATAAGCACAGAAAAGCAGTTAAATGTTCTCAGAAAGAAAATATGCAAGCAAAAGGAATACGTTAACAAACAAATAGAAACTGTAAAAACCAACCAAATGAAAATTCTGGAGATAACACAATAAAAGAAATGAAAAATGAAATAGCTAGCATAGGAGGCGAGCCAACCAGATGGAGGAGTCAGAGGCCCACAGACTCTGCACAGATTTGGATACAAATAGACTCTGAAGGAAACTGTTTCCCCAGCCACTGGCTTTCAAAATCAAAGTGCAGCCCTAGAAGAGGAGTGGGCACAGGAAGGGGAGAAGGAAAAAAATGAGCTGTACCTCCATTTTGACCGACTGGCTTCTGTGTTCACAGTGGGATCTGTGTCCACATTTTGGCTGTCCCTGCCCACCTGCCCAGCAACCAGCCAGCTGGGCCAGCACCCTGAAGCCCAGAAGTGTGGACTCAAATGAGAGAATGGTCTCTGGGTGACAGTGAGCCTAAGAACACAGCCAGGAAATCAGAGTACCCACTTGGAAGAGACTTGAGCGAGGGCTGGGAAGAAAAGTACAAAGCAGAGCCACATGCCACCCTCCTTACTCATGGTAGGACTGGCCTCTGTCTCAACTGAACCCACCTACCCAGCTCTATACCAGATGGGCTGGCACCCTGAAGCCTAGTAACATGGACTCAAACAAAGTGCGCTGTCTCTGGGTGTGACTGATTCTAAACCCATTACTGGGAAAGCAGAACACACCCCTGGAAGAGGGTTGAGACAGCACACACATTGACCAGCTGGCTCCCCTGCTGACAGAGGAATTTGCTATTGTGTTTCAGGACCATCCCCAAATTCCCCCAGCCCCCGACTGCTCAGCCTTCTATCAGCTAAGCCAGTTCCATGGAGAACAACCCCAGAACACAGAAACTGACTGCTTTCCCCAAACCTCTCCCAAAATTCATTCCTTTCAATTGAATCCCAACTACTACCTGCTATACAGTAAGATGAAAAAGGCAAACTGCAATTACCCTGTGATGCAAACCTGGATCATCCCCAACCAACCCTGCTCCTGTGGTAACAGACAGGAGAGTGCAAGAAGACTGCAAAACACAGGTGAAGCAGGCAGCCTTTTCCAACACTGACATCAGAGACATACCATGCCACCACCCACCTCGCTTTCCCAAAAAGGAGGGAAAGACTAAGACAATGGGTTAAAAAAAAGAGAAGTAAGGGGAAGCCAGGATGGCTCAGCAGGTTAAATGCTCACTTTGCAGCCCTGGGGACCATGGTTTGAATCCTGGCCCCAGCCCATGCGAACCCATGTGCTGAACTGGGATGTGGCCCCCAGTCTGGTTCTCACTGCAGCGAGCTTCCCCATGTGGGAGGCCCCTGGTTCAGCCCCCAGCTTGTGGGGGCATGCCTCCCATGTGGGAGACCCCTGCCAGCTTCCTGTCCTGCAGAGCCCTCCACCCACCTGTATGGAATGAAATTATGTTGGAAATTGATGATGTACGACTATGGAGAATGCTCTGGGCCCTCCCTCTTCTCTCTGTCTCTATCAGAAACAATAAAATAAACATTTAAAGAAAAGAAAAAAAAAGAGAAGTCTATATTCTAGGAAAGGCCCCAGAGGGAAAACATACTCATGTCTAAGATGAAAAAACCCACACCAAATGCAATGAATACCTCAGGGTCCAAAACCACTATGAAAGAAAATGAAAAATCTCCAGAAAAGGAACTTACAGATTTGGAAGCATATAATTTAAGTGAAACAAAATTCAGGGCTGCAATTCTCAAGACACTCAGAGAGCTCAAAAAATGTTGGCAGGAGAAGCTGGAATGGCTCAGCAGGTTAAGTGCTCTCTTTCCAGCCCCAAGGACCAAGGATTGAATCCCGGCCCTTGCCCATGTGAACCCATATGCTGAACTGGGGTGTCGTTCCAGTGCAGAAACCCGCCAGTTCCATTCTTGTCCCCCAGTCCAGCCCCTGGCTCGAGGGAGCATGCCTCCCATGCAGGAGGCCCCCGGCCCAGTTCCCCCCCTACACAGCCCCTGCCCACCTGTGTGGAACTGAACCATGTCAAAAATTGATGATGTACAACTATGGAGACTGCTCTTGGCCCTGCCCCCTCCTCTGTCTCTCTGTCTCTGTCTGTCTCTGTCAAAAGTAACAAAATAATCTTAAAAAAAAAATGCTGGCGAAGTACCCAGACACAGTTAAATGAACTCAATAAAAAAAAAATCTGATCAAAATGAATACTTTACCAACAAAATTGAGAAGCTGGAGTGGAAACAAAAGGACTCCTAGAAATGAAAGGCATAATAGGAGAATTGAGAAAAGAACTAACCTGTATAGGAAAACAGAGCCGACCAGATGGAGGAAAGAATTAGTGACATCAAAGATAGAAACATGGAAATATCACAGAAGGATGAAGAAAGGGATCTGAGAGTCAAGAGAAAGGTAAGATCACTACAAGAACAATCTGACTCCATTATAAAGAGGAACATTAGAATAATAAAGATACCAGAAGGAAGTGAGGTGGAATCTTCTCAGAGCCTTTTAAAGCACATAGTAGATGAGAACTTTCCTAATCTATGGAAAGAACCTGAACCCCAAATTCAAAAGAAAAACAGGAGCTCTAACTACCCTAGACCCTAGCAGATCTTTCCCAAGGCACATTATTCTGAAGATGTCAAAAACCAAAGACAAAGAAAGAATCCTCATGACTTCTGGAAGAAAAAAATATATGTAACCTTCAAAGGAAAACCTATCAGGCTGTCATAAAACATCTCAGCAGAAACTCTGCAAGCCAGGAAGCAGTGGAGCCAAATTTTCCAAATTTTAAAAGATAGAAACTTCCAGCCAAGAATTAATTATGCAGCAAAATTATCCTTTAAAGGAGAAACCTGGATGGCTCAGTGGGTTAAGCATTACCTTTGCAACCCTGGGGAATGAGAATGAAATTCCAGCCTCAGGTTGTGTGGACCCATATGCTGAATTGGTGTGTGCTTCCCATGAGAAAGGCCCCAGCCCAGTTCCCACCTGCATAGTACCAACCCACCTGTGTGGAACAAAAGCATGTCAAAAACTGATAACGTACAACTATGGAGACTGTTCTGGGTCTTCCCTCTTCTCTCTGTCTCTCCCTGTCTCTGTCAAAAACAAATAAATCTTTAAAAAAAATTAACCTTTAGATATGAAGGAGGAATAAAGACCTTTTCAGACATACAGAAGCTGAGAAAATTCTCCAGCACAAGGCCAGCATTTCAAGAAATACTGAAGGAGACTATTAGACCTGAATCAAGAAATCAAAATAAATGGGGAAAAGTTGAAACAACAAAGAAATATAAAAATAAGGAAGAAAATGGATATAGGAAATCTTCATATATGAATCATCAGACTAAAAGTAAATGACTCAATTCACCATTTACACTGGATTAAAAACAAAACCCAACCACATGCTGTCTGCAAGAGACACACCTCACCTACAAGGACAAACAGGCTCAAAGTGAAAGGGTAGAAAACAATACTCCAAGCAAATGGCATTCATGAATGGCCATACTGATTTCTGATGAAACAGACATCAGGATAAAAAGTAATAAGAGATAAAGATTGACATTTCATAATGATAAAAGGGAAAATACATTAAGAAAAACGGATACTCATTAATATATATGCCCCTAATCGGAAAGAACCAAAATTTACAAAGCAATTACTAACAGATCTAATAGGAGAATCTGACAAAAACACTATTATAGCAGGGGGCCCTCAACACCCCCTTGAGAACCCTGGACAGATCATCCAAGCGGAAAATAAATAAGGAAATTGTAGCCTTACATGATACATTATAGCGGGGGTGGCCAACTTTTCTGTATATAAGATCTACTTTTTATCTTAAAAGTGTGTTGCGATCAACTTGTTGTCATAGGCGTAGTCTAAGGGGGAAGAAGGGGTGTGAAATGCATACTATGTTTATACACTGTGTTTCAGTATAAGGTGCATTCCAGCGAGGTATGGTTAGATAAGTAAAATATATGTTCAAAACTATTTTTTATTTTTTAAATCACTTATTAAGTTTTCGAGATATAGGCTCATGAAGAAAATAAATTTCCAGACCCAACTTTTGATAGCAGCATTCCGTACATGCGGTACCTAAAAAATTAGATTTTCTGACATTTTTTCAGGATAGATTTTTACTAACTTAAAATGCAATTTAATTTTTTTTATCAACTGCAATGTATAAGTTGTTATACTATTTGTTCGTAAATATGAAAAACTTGTTATAAAAATGCACAGTATGACTGGTAATTTGATTTCAATATTTCACTTTCACGTTTTTTTTGGGGCCAGGAAAATTTATCATGAAAGAATAATATCACTTATTTTGCTAATCTATCAATAGCTCGCTGAGTACACCTCGTACTGAAATATAGATATACGGCTTATCTACCTATGTAAAAAACAACAACAATAATTATTTAAAGGGCCAAAAAACTCACGTCCAGGGGAATTAAAAGAACATGGATAATTATTAACAATATTTATTAATTCAAAGTAGCTACAGATAAAGACAGATTTAGA
>PVKE010031447.1:0-19029 GCA_004027555.1 Craseonycteris thonglongyai
ATGGGTGATGTGATGTGGAGTTGTACATCGGGATACTATCTAATTGTTACCAACCAATGTGACCCCATTAAATTTAACAATAAAATATAATAATATTGAAAAAAAAAGAAGAAACTTTAGCAGTGGTCACTGCGGAACTTGTATTATTATAATATTATATGAAAATAAAAAATTACAAACTTTCATAGTTTATCAAGGCAGATGTCTATAAAGGTAGTAGAAACATTGAAGAGATGTTAACATTTCATATTTACTATTATGTTTTGTTCTATTCTGACTTTGATTTATTTTTTTTATCTAGTTCAGATATTAAGTACCATGTACTATATTTCAGTGAAATGCAATGTGCCTATTGGGATGATCTATAAGAAAGGATATGAGAATATGTCTAAAACATTGTCAAATCTAGTTCATTTAGCCATTTTTCTTGTAGCTTGGATAAAATCAATTTAAAGGTAAGGAAAACTGAAAACTAGTATATTTAAAGAAGTTGTAAAAATTTAAACAGCAAGAATAGAGACAATGTGAAGGCATAATCATGAAATATAACCAGATTCTAGTAGGCTATTCCTAGACAGTGAAAATATTATAAACTATACAACAAACCTAATAGAATTTTCTATTTCATTCTTTCTAGTTCATTCTTTATCAAGTTCACAATCATACAGGCAACTAGATTTTTTTTTTATTACTAAGTAATGGATCAATTTGAAATTTTATTCTATAAATCTATTTCAAGGATCCAAAATAGTGTGTTGCTTTAAGACCAGCAAATTTGAACTATTTAGCAGCCATTAGTAGTAGTTTAAAAACCAAAGTAATGAGAACAGTAGATGATGTTCATTTACTGTTCCATATACCGTAACAGTATCTTGAGTTTCTTCAGGACATTTGTGAAGATAACTAAGAAACAAACATGGGATATTTTAATGTAAAATTAAAAAAAAAAATTAAAGAAACTATATTAAGATTTACTTTTGTATTGTGCTTGATTCAGCAGCACGTATACTAACATTTACTTCAGTTTTAAAATTAAATTAAAAATTAAACATTTATTGTAATGTTCCAAATTTGAATTTTTCAAGTATTTTATTATGACAATTCTTAAACATAAAAGTTGAAAGGATTTTACACTTAACACTTATATACTTATTACCTAGAGTCAGGCATTAACATTTTACTTGACTTGGTTTTGTCCCCATACCTATCCGCTTATCAATGTTATTTTTATCCAATTTTTTTTTGAGGCATTTCATACTAAGTTACTGACATTTATACACATTACCATTTATATTTCACCATACAAATGATTAATCAAATTTACCATTTGGTTATAATTATTTCTAGCTAAATTTTACATACACTTAAATGCATAAATATTAATATATTACCTGTACCTATTTGATAAATTTTGACCAAAAACTTGCCTTTGCAAACCAAACCCCTATCAAGATATAGAACATCATCATTAAGCAGAACACTCTATCATAATCCTTTTTTAAAATTAGCAATGTATAAAAACACACGTGACAAAGTCCTGGAGAAACAAGGTTCAAGCTTCCAGGTGTTCTCTACCAGTGGGGACATGGGTGTGCTTGATTGTCCCAGCAAAGATGTATGACCACACTTGTAAAGTATTGCCAGTCAGGTATGCTTACCCATGCCTTGGTGTTGAGGGGGTTTATTGGGAATCAGTCACATGGTCATTGAAGCACCTGCATACATTACTGATCTCGGCCATTCAGACTTCAAAACTTTAGAGCAAAGTCATGAATCACCATATATAACATTGTAAGAATAAACTATTTAATCAACTTGTGCCACATGACCCATAGTCTCAGGTATAATAAAACCCTGTTCTCTGGCAGAATATTCCAAGGGCCCAGAGCTCAGTTTCCAGGAGTCAGCCAAAGGCCATTCCTGAAGATAGACATTTGTAAGGATTTATAGAGTTTGAGAAACTCAAGCATGTATATTAATTATTTCCCACACATTTTCCCAATGGATTTTTTTGGTGTTTTGTCAAAAATGAAACAACCCATGTATGTGTAGTTCTATTACTGGGCATCATATTCTATTTTAGTGCCCTGTTTGTCAATCCTTAGTTGTGCCAGTACCACACTGTTTTGATTCATAAAACTATATGGTAAGCCTGAATTCAGTTATTGTAAGTAACTCAATTATGCCATTCTTTTTTAAAGATGGTTTCAAACATTAAAAAACTTTGCATTTTCATATAAATTTGAAAATTACTGTAAATATCTACACGAGTTGTGTTTTTGTGTGTGATTTTTCTCTCTGCTGTGATTTCCTACCTTTTCATTAATTTTAAATATATATATATATATATATAATATTAATTATATAATTTAACATATGTCCTTTAAAATTTGTAGGTCAATTTCAACATTTGAGTTATTTTGGTATCAGTCTTTTCATTATCCTTTCTCTTGAGAATGGATAAAATTTTAATCTGTTCATATTTTGAATTAATTTAGGATTCAGGCTATAGATTGTGAATTTTTTAGAGATTATAGATTTTGTAATGTTCTTCTGAAGTGTGTGTTTATACTTAGTCTGCAATTTAGTTGTTTTAAATCATACTGCAAAATCTGCCTTTGAATGTCAGCTCAAATCTTGGTTGAGGTATGCCATCTTTAAATAAAATTCTTGGAGTGTATCCACAAGTAATTATCTCAGAAACTGAACATAGTTTATAATTTGGAATGCTTCTTCATTTCTTTATTTTTTTAAATATAGTATGTGCCCTCACTTTCTAGCAACCGTGGCTATCCTAAATGTTTTATTTTCTTTCTAATCAGAATGAGTATGTATTCTCTGTTGAAGTTTTGGCCACCATGCATGGCATAGTCTTTAACAACCTTTAATCTAATAACCAAAGGAAGTGAGAGACTCTATCGGTGTCATTCCATTTTTCCTAGTGATGATTAACTTCTAGGATCTGCTCAGTTTTGCTTTTTACAGGGCCTAAGGGCAGTCTTTTATTTATTTATTTATTTATTTTTACAGTTTTCCCAGAGGGTTTTTTGTTTTTTTTTCATCATCTGAAGATGTTTGTTCAGAAAAGAAATAAATTGTCTATCACCATAATTAGAACTTTCTTTGAAATTTAAGATCACAGGTGGTGAATAATCTGTTTAGATGACTGACTTTTTAAAATAAAAATCTCTGTAAATGTCATAAATGATATCGCATAACTTGTATTACTGGATTTGAAATATATCTCAGTAAATTTTATCCTTAAAAAGGTAGTTTAATAATTTCTACTGGCATTTGATGCTCAGTGTACACCAAATCCCTACAGAAAGAAAGTAAATTATCAAACTGCCCAAACATATACAAATACAAATAAAAACAAAAACAGCAAAAAAGAGTTTGCAACACAGTTTTGAAGACTAAATATCTGATTATTTAAAGGTAACTGAAAAATAAATACCTATATATAAGATGTTAACCAAAAAATAAACTGAGATCACTCAAAACTTTCACACACTGCAAACCCCAAGTAACTCTACAAGACAATAGAGGAGCTGAAATGAAGAGGTTACTTAAAACTGTTTATGAAGTTAAGTTTGACAATTCTCTATCCCCTCATTTACCCATCGAGCTAAACAGGTATTTTCACTCTTCAATGAAGAGAAAAGAAGCTTAATTTCGGGGGTGGGGGGTGGGGGGTGGGGTGGAAAGTGATCCAGAGTTTTCAACCACCAGCTATCAGACAGAATATATATATAAAACAGGTGTCATAACAAAAAAAATAAATTGGATTAAATGAAATCCTATGGACTAAAAGGGAAGAATTTCAGCTTTTTTACCATGCTTAGCTAGCAGAATGCTAAAAGAGGGATGAGCTAATAAAGGATCATATTGTCACATCAAACTCATGAAAATCAAAGAATTTGCATAATATCAAGATATATTAATAATTTGTATGATACAAGCAATAAAAGAAGCTTAGAAAAGACAGACAGGTGTTGGATGTCAAGAGTAGTACCCTAAGTTCTTTCCATTTGGTCCATGACACTAATGTCCAGAATATATGAGACCTCTGTTATATTGATGGGGTTACTACATATATACAGGAGCCATTAAAATTATCACAAATTTTCATAATATTTCTTAAGTATGTAATCCACATGACATTCTTAAGTAAACAATGCTTCATAGATCCTTGGTTATTATTTACCATAGATTATCTTTAGCTAAGGACATCCTGCTAAGGACATTTCATAGTTAAAGTTTCTAACTTCTAACAAGTATCATTAGTTTGTTTATTCGGTATTCATATTGACAAGATTAGATCAGGTCACTTGCCTTCTTCTCTTTCCCTCAGAGACATCCTTTTGGAAAAGAAAATCAGTAGATTTTAGACCTGCTGCTTTTACAGGGTTTTCTCAATAACTTGACAAATCACATTGTCCATTGGAGGAGCCAAAAGTTCACAAGCTTAAACCATGCACATGAGCACCTAATCAGTTATAAAAATGTTATTTTAAATATGAATGAGCATTTCCAGACTGTCAGATATTTGAGGAAAGTCTCTAACACAAGACCTCAAAATCACAATAATCAAAACAAAAAACATAAACAAAGAAAATCAAGAGTGTCAGAGAAAAAGAAAAGGCTTAGAAAAATACTCAGAGGTAAATGGAGATATTTCATCTGAAAAACAATAATAGGATGCTATAAAAATGTTCAGAAAAGAAATATCTCTTTAAAAATATTATTGCTATATCTTAAAAAATAGAAAAATTATAAGGTAAGGTTTAGAAAAATATACAAAAGGCAAAATAAAAAGAAAAAAATATTGAAAAATAGGAGATGCCAGGATGACTCAATGGGTTGAGTGTTCATCTTGCAGCCCCGGGGGTTCAAGAATTGAATTTCAGCCCCAGCCTGTATAGACCCATATACTAAACTGGGGTTAGCCCCCAGTTTAGTTCTCATTGAGGTGAACTTCCTATGTAGGAAGTCCCCAGTTTGGCTCAACCCCTGAGTGTGCTTCCCATGTGGGAGGCCCTGGGTTTGAGGGGGTGTGCCTCCCATACAGGAGGTCCTTGCCCTACACAGCCCTGCACCCACTTGTGGAATGAAACTATGTAGAAAACTAATGATGTACAACTATAGAGACTGCTCTGGGCCCTCACCCTTTTCTCTTCCTCTCTTTGTCAAAAACAATAAAAAATAATTATTTAAATAAAAGAAAAATATCACCTGGAATCTAGTGATTCATTCATTAAATTATCCAGAAATTAAAAACATAGGATAAAGAGAGAAGTTCAAATATAAATCATCTAGAAAGCCAAAAAACTTAATTAAAATAATTAGTAATCAGATTCCTTAAACATTTTCTTAAAGAATACTAAACGAATTAATTGGTTTTAAAAGCTCCCCAGAGTACAAAGATAGAACAATGTAAAAGGTCATTTAGAAACCAGAACATTAATAAGTCATTGGATTGAATAATAACATTTTGAGGCACTAAAATAAAAGACAAAAACAAAACAAAATCCTAACTTTTATTAAGAGCTACATAACTAAAGGATACAATCTACATAAAGAAATCATTAAATAAAACAATTTAAAAATATGGAATCCAGAAATATTGTATCCAATCAGAACACAGATAAAGAATTCTGAAGATAATAATAAAGGAAGTCTCAGTGTAAAAATGAGTAATAAACCTAAAAACTTTAGTGCAGACTAGATTAAGATGATGAGAGACTAAGGTGTGTGTGTGTGTTGGGCAGGGGGCATGGAGGGTTATGTTGTTGGGGTTTGAAAAGATTTGAGGAATGACACCATAATTCTTTTCTGCTAAATAATTAAACTTGTTAGTATAAAAATAGGAGCTCAGACTTCAATTACATTCACAGATAATTTACTTCCCACTTTGTATCAGTAGTTTTACTTTAGGACCTGAGGGTTGTGACTAGTTCTTGTTAATAAAGTAAGAAGGAGCACACAAGAGAGACCTTTAGACTCATCTTTACATAAGTTATATTTTAGTTGGCTTGATTCCTTATATTTTGTTGTTCTCTTCCTGAAATCATGTTTTCCTTTGCTCCTGGGTTATTTCTAACTGTGTTCTGCCACTGTTGATTTGATTCATGATAAACAATTGATTACACAGATCATAGAACAAGTTAATCAGTCTGGGACTTTGGTAATGAAAAATAAAGCTCCAGCATGTTAATATATCAGTCTTAAGTAGAGAAAATATCTAAAACTAATTAACCACTAGTCCCACTGACAGTTATTTAAGCTCTATTCCTGAAAACATTATACTCCATAGAACCACAGATTTCATAATGGTTGTGTCAAATACAGTTCCTTCGAATCAGTGTAATTGAGCACTGTGGAGCAAACACCCCCGTATAAAACACACCTTGAAATCAAAGTTTAGAAGAAGTGCAGAATATTATATAAGGACACATTATCTGACCCAATACTTCCTTTTCTCCTGGGGCAGCTAATTACTAATGAATAATTTTTCTTAGTAAGATAAGTTCTAGAAAGTAATCAATCCAGGGGTAGGGAACATTTTCTCAGTCATTATTATGAGGAAAACAAAACTTTGACAGAAGTCCTAAATATATTTAGCTTTCTGTAATGCATAAATCCAAGGAAAGCTGGGGAGTTGATTACTTAACTTTTTCTAGAATGGAGGTTGACAGAAAAGAAAGAGTTTGAAGATTTATTTTGAGTTTACTATATATTAGTGTATATTATAGTCAGAAATGTTTTTTATAATAAGTTATTTGTTTTAAGACACCTAAACCTAACTTAAACGCTATGTACATACGAGGAACCCAAAGTTATAAATTCATCTTAAACTAAACCTGGAAGCCAAGCCATGGAAAATATTTCAATAAATTCTCCCTACTCTGATTTATATTCATTTTTTCTTCATATATGTTTATATCCTTATATGTTTCTACTATAGGGCAAACCCAATGTAGTTACCTTATAGTTTCCAAGATACATAGAGATAATGAATATCTCAGTACAAATTTTCATACTCAAGAAATAGAATCTGATAAGTCCATTTATAAGGAGAAATTTTAACTCTAGTAATTCAACTCTGCTAGTCAAGAAACTATGCTAATATGGCTGTCAGGGCTGCAAGCCTCTTGGAGTTCTTTTGTTTCTTTGTTTTTTTCTGTTGGAGTTTACCAGTAATAATTTTCCACACCCCTTTAATGTCTCCTCTAAGTTTACAATCAGTTGAGAAATCAAACAGTGGAATCAAAGAGAATGATATCATATTGGTAAAAAGATTATTGGTAATTGTGGATTAGATATGGACCATAATCAAGTATTCTTGTAATCTCTATACATGATTAATTGATTGAACCTTGAACAATCAGACAAAAGGAGATTTTCATCTACAGAGAAGACATACTCAATTTAGAATTCTATTTTTTTTTTAATTGTTTTTGGCAGAACGAGAAATGGAGAGAGACAGAGAGAAGGTGAAGGGCCCAGAGTGGTTTCCACAGTTGCACGTCATCAGTTTTTGCCATAGTTTTATTCCACACAGCTAGGCACAGGGCTGTGCTGGGAAGGAACCAGGCAGGGGCCTCCCACATGGGAAGCTCACTCTGACAGGAACCAAACTGGTGGAAAGTACACCCAGTTCAGCAAATGGGTCCACACAGCCTGGACTGGGGTCTGGATCAAGACCAGGACTTGATTGTGGGACTGCAATGTGAGCACTCAACCTGCTGAGCCATCCCAGCTCCCCCTCAATCTAGAATTCTTATCTTCCATCTTTATTGTCTAATTACTGAGAACAGAGAGAAATTAGCTTCCAGATTTACCTCTAGAAGGGGTCTGATTATGTAGTGAAAATCTTATGGAAGAAGTAATACAATAGAGCTATTTTTTTCTACGTGAAGATAAAAAGAGAACAAGACAGAGAAAGAGCAAGATGTGAGAGAAATAGAAGAGAGGAAGAGATTTTCTGAATCTTAATCAGAAAACTCCTTTTTTCTTTCGCATGGAGTGTGTAAAACAATGTAAAGAATTGTGAGGTGTATTCTTTCCAATACAGTGTTAGTCCAGAAAAGACTAACTTTAAGAGGGGGGAAAAAATGTCCCCTATATCAAAGAAGATAAAATCATATAAGGCCAAGTTCAGACTAGATAAGGCCAATGAACTTGATTGTCAAAAGTCTGTATGAATTGTAGGAGGAAAGGTGATGCAGAAAGAAACTGTTCAGCTTGAATACCGGTAGTGTTGGCAAAGGGAGGAGAGCTTTCTTTGTAAACCTATAGGATTCAAGTTAAGGTATTCACCACATTCTGTTACTCTTATTGGACCACTGAAATGAAGGTTCGATAGCACTCTGAGTGAAGTGTTGAAAACAAAAAAATTTTGCAAGGTGATTAAACTAATATACCCATTAAATTTAGGACGTTGTGGTTATAGTGAAACCAGAAACAAGAAAAATAGCTTTAAGAGACAGAAAGAGGAAATTTTAAAACATACATAAAAGTATGTTACTCTTTCAAATTTGAAATAAAAATTCTCATATACACCTTCAAAATCCTCCAGATAATATTTTCAAAATAACATTCCTATTATTAATCATTTTTAATTGTTTATTTCCCTGGGAGTTTTTTAGATAGTTGAAATAACAAATTTCTTAGGACTTTTAGGTTTTAAAGAATTATACTTAATATATTAAAATTGAAAGTTTTAGAAAATTTGAACGTTAAGACACTGAAGATAATCTAAAAATAAAAGTAAAAAGGAGAAGAATTTTTTCTTGGAAATCATTTGTACATTAATGAATAATTATTAGAACAAGAACTAGAATCAATCATGTCACATTCATGTGGTGACTGCCAATCTGCATTAAGAATGTGTCCAATATAGTTTGTTATCTTGAACTTTGATTCAGCATTTATATGTAGTCCTAATCCAAAATCAATTCTGTTAAAACAAAATTGATTTTGGATTTACCTCTCTCTATATATAAAAAGATGAGATTAGTTTCAGTGAATAATCCTGCTTTTCCACATGTCATCCTGAACTCCCAGCAGGTCTCTTATTAAAGCCACGCCAAATCTTAGAACAGTCAATTTTTAATTTTTAAAGTTTTACTTTAGTTGAAGTTTAAGATATACTTTTTTATTATTTTTTTTATTGTTTGTTTATTTATTACCTAACTAAATAGAATTAGCATTAAATTTTTTACAGCAAAGATTAGATTTATTTAATTTTTTTCTTACTTTCAGTGTCTAATGTTTAAATTCCCCATTCTGGACTATGCCTGAAGAAATGAAAATGTACCTAGTAGCTAAATAAACTACCGTATGCATTCAGTCCTACCATTCTCTATATACACAAGTCACACAGTGTACAAAATTCAAAAGCAGATAATAGACAGAAGAATAATGCAACATAATAACAAAGATTAATGACTTTAACATATATATTTATATATATAATAAAAAAATATATATATATATTCAGAATTTATAAAGTAATAAAAAAAGAATGAAAACACTTATTGAAAACTGGAAAAAGAAACTAAACAAAAATTTACTATAATTGCTGCTGAAGTATTCGGCTTTAACTATAGGACAAAAGCTGTGCTATTCAGTTAACATGAATTGTGTCATATAATCCTCAAAAATTTTATTATTACTATTAGTAATATAATATATGAAACCATTAGTTTTATTATTGTTTTTAAGATTTATTTTATTAATTTTTGACAGAGAGAAACAGAGATATAGAGAGACAGAGAGAAGGGGGAGTGCCCAGCGCAGTCTCCATAGTTGACATTAGTTTTCCATCGTTTCACTCCACAGGTGGGCACAGGGCTGTGCAGGGCAGGATCTGGGCCGGAAGCCTCCCGCATAGGTCCCAGCAAGAACTGAACTGGGGGCCCACCCCAGCTCAGCATATGGGTCCTCATGGGCAGGGGCCAGGATTCAATCCTCTGTCCCTGGGGCTTCAAAGTGAGCCCTTAACCTGCTGAGCCTTCCCAGCTTTCCCATAGTATTATTAACATTACTAATATGCATAGTACATTCATGAAAATACAAAAGGCAATGTATTTTGATTCTTATAAGGTAATTAAAAAACAACAACAACATACACACGTATTTAAAAATAAGATTCACTCACTCATCCAATTGACAAAGCACAAAGATAGCCAAAATTACAGTATCCATGAAAATGTTAATTCTGATATATTTACATATTTCTAACATGGAAAAATAGGAGACTTGAGGTAGCCTTCATTTAGGAGAATCTTTCCTCAGCTTACCAACTATGTCAGTATTTATATAGAGGCTATTTAATTGATTAAAATATAAACTACAGAGAAAAGCCAAGTAGGCATTAAATGAAAATTTGAAAAATATTGCTGCCAATTTTATAAAGAAATAATTAGACCAAGTAATAGACAAATCATAGAAAGGCCAATAATAATAATTGGACCACATTAAAAATAGTAAACATTTTTTTTGAGATTTTCTAAGTATTTTCTTTTTATTAGTATATTTACATTTACTTAAAACAATGGGATCTTTGAGAATTCTATGTCACTGGGATTGACCTAAGAAAATAGATTATTGATTACCTAAGAATGGGGTGGGGGGGTATGGGAGAAGAGGGAGGGAGAGCTAAATATACAATGATGAAAAAAGTTGTATGCCTGGAACCTATATAATTTTTACTGACAATGTAACCCTAATAAATTTAACAATAAAAAAAAGAAAAATGTTTTCATGTTTGTCATTTAAAATATGAATTTTTGATAACATTTTTATTCTATGTAAAAATAAATTAATAAATGGCTCAACTATGGTTATGAAGACCAAATATTATTTTTTATCGCTTTATTCTTTATTTATCCTTTTTCTGTCTTTAGGTAAACTTGAACAACACCTGTAGGGTCAGCCCAGTCATTATCTTCAGGACCAATTTGATCATTTACAGAAGGAATTTAGCAGATGTTCCACAATCTGGGACAATTAAAAAGTATTGTTTCTAGCATCACATAGCCTTGCCTATAGTTTTCCTTGAATTGTATGACTTATATCTGATTATGTAGTTTTCACTTTGTTTGCCTGTTCTACAGCAAATTGATCCATATGCTGAACTGGGGTGTGCTTCCCTTATGGGAGGCCCCCAGTTCAGTTCTCACCTCTGGTTTGGCCCCGGCTCATGAGGGCATGTCTCCCATGTAGGAGGCCCCCAGTCCAATTCTTGCACTGTGCAGCCCCCCCACCCACCTGTGTGGAATAAAACCATGTTGAAAATTGATGACATAGAACTATGGAGACTGCTCTGGGCCCTCCTCCTTATCTCTGTTTATCTGTCTCTGTCTCTGTCACAAACAATAAAATAAATCTTTTCACATTACAATGAATAACATCTGGCTGAACTGGCCACTAGATCTATTTGAAAACTTTCTTGTTGACATAACTCCAAACCACTAGTTTTTCTCTCCAGGTATGAAGAGAACATAGTGTAGTGGTTAGATCCATAAGCTTTGCAGAAAAGCACCTTGAATTTGAAATCCAATTTTGCCACTTACTGTGTGACAACAGAAAATTTTCTTTGTCTTAGTTTGCCAAATCTTTCAATTGAGAATGATAATTTTGGATAATGTTAGCTAACCTATATTGTTTCTGGGGTTTAATTAAGTTAACAATAATAAAAAGTTTGAACAATCATTAGTGTAGTAAAGACTAAATATTATTTTTTTTTAAGATTTATTTATTGTTTTTGACAGAGAGAGAGAGATACAGAGTCAGAGACAGAGAGAAGAGGGAGGGCCCCCAACAGTCTCCATAGTTGCACATCATTGGTTTTTCCACATAGTTTCATTTCACAGGTGAGCTTGGGGCTGCACAGGGCAGGAACTGGGCCGGTGTCTCACCCCGGTGAGAACTGAACTGGGGGCACTCCCCAGTTCAGCATATGGGTCCACATGGGCTGGGGCAGGGATTCGATCCCTAGTCCCCGGGGCTGCAAAGTGAGGGCCTAACCCACTGAGCCATCCCGGCTTCCCTGGGACTAAATATTAGATATTATTTATAGTTCCATATTTATTCCTTAGTCTTATTTGCTGTGTATTCTCTGTCCTTCATCTACATATTTGTAGTGTTACAGAATTATATAGATGGAAGCTTTCTTATGTATTTGTACACTATTCTCTAAAAGACTTCACTAAGTCCTGTGGTTTTAATAACATCTATGTGTTTATGACTCTCAAAGGTATTTTTAATACTTTGTACTACTGTTAATGTGAGGCTATTACTTTTTGTCTTTTCAAGGACCATCTTTCTTTTCCACCCCACCACCCTCTCCCAAAATAAGCAACTATACAATTGTGTTTAATATATTGTGTGTAAATGTATTTTGAAGTAGATTGTATTGTGCTACACATCTCATTTTTTTTCTTTTTCCCCTTTTTTTCTACTATGTTCTATGTTTTAAAAGCTATGCTTATCACTTTGTGTACTTCTAGTTACTTGTAAATGCTCCAATGTGTTTATCTACCACTTGATTTTTACTTATTTTCTCTCCCAGTGATGTACACTCATGTTATCTACAACTCACTGATCTCCTGAGTAAAGCTACATTTAACATGCATGTATATGTGTCTTTAAGAACCTATGAAATAATTCATTTGGAATATTTAGGAGAAGAATTTCTGTGTCATTGCTGCTCAAATATGATGATAACATTTCCATTTCCAAGATTAATATGTTACAGAAAGCATCTAGCAATATTTAACATTGACCTCTACTGATAAAATAGTTATAATTTTTGGTCTTAATTTACATTTTCTGTTTGTTAAAGAGTTTGAGAATCCCTACATACAATTTCTGTGTCTTCTTTTAAGGTATAATAAAACTATAAGAATATAAAACTATCTATTAAGAAAGAGAACATTGCTTCAGAAAAATAGATAACTTGAAATTAGGCACTAAAATTTTGATATGACCTTAAGTGTATAAATGTAATATTAATTGTGAAGAAATCTTCAAGTTTACAATTCTCAAAAAGCACTCACATAAAGCCTCAATAGTTACAAGTGCTAGTTACCGGTAGGACAATGTGGCTATTTTCAATGAAGATGAATGCATCTCTAAACATTACCTACAACTTAACTTCTATTACTCTTCTTCCTCCTCTACAGTTTAATAGTTCTTCCCTCCCATGTAGGAGATCCCCAGTTTGGTTCCACCTTGTGCAGCCCCACTTCCACCTGTGTGGAATGAAACCAGGTCACAACTAAATGATGTGCAGCAGTGGAAACTGCTCTGGGCCCTCCTCACACCTCTCTGTCTCTTTTTCTCATCCTCTCTTAGACAACAAAATAAATCTTTAAATTTTTTAAAATTAATTTAGTGATTACTTTTGTTGTGGTTTAGTACCAAATAAGTACTCTCTAGTTGTATTATTTAAATTTTGGTGATTACCTTAGTTTTGGTTTAGTACCAAATAAGTACTCTCTAGTTGTATTATTTAAATAGACTCAGGCTTCTTTATGTTAGGAACTGTGGTCACTTATCCTCCTGTATACTCAGGAGGGAACATCTGCCTTTAATATTTTCATGCTCTATAGATGTTTTTTGGGAAAAAATTAATTGGTCAATGAACTACAATTAAGTTTATTTAAGGTCTTTGATAACAATTATACTTAGTTTAAATTATACTTTTATTTGGATAAGTTAATTATAATAAATAAAAAAAATCATAAAATTATAAAAGGTAAAATAATTCTAAGACTATAATACATCCTCCTCAGTTTATAGATGACAGAACAGTTTAATGAAACTTGTTTCTTTCTCAGAGTTTTATATTTAGTTATTGTCAGAGCAGAAAAAAAAAAGTCAAGCCTCCTAAATTTTACAATAAAGTTTTTGCCAGTATTTTGCCTTTTTTATTTGCCAAAGTTAAAACAAAAATATATGAATATTTAGGAATTTCTTCTGAATATTTGAATGTAAAAATGAGTGGTAATGTGAACTGCAGTGGTAGTGATCTGTTTGATGTTTCTAAGAGATGCTAATTTTCTGAAATTATTATTGCCTGTATTCATTATATTGAAAATGAATACAGAAAATAAAAATGGATATAAAAATTGAGTGCCTGGGAGGATCGTAATGAATATTAGGCAGCTGAAAATAAATGAATACTTCAGTGCCTAAACTGATTCATTTTCATAGTGTGTACTAAAAAATACAATGTTAACAATTAAAGAACATGGTCATAATTAATATGTAAAGGAAGAATTAAATGGTTTAATATGGAAAGCACTTAGAATGTGGAATATAGCTTTTAGAATTTATTATTATCCTTTTATATCCATTGCTCTAGGAATGGGGAATAGGAAGAATTCGAAGAAGGGGATTATAGAGGACTCAAAAGGATAGTCATCTTGTCAGCCTTACATGTAAAAGTTATTTTTTCCAGAATTGTGTCTAGTTTTTTACTCTCAAAGCAATGCTACCAATATATACAGCACTATACCTAGTGCTGAGAAAAATCAAAATAATTTTCTTGAATGTAACAGTTGGGGCAGACATAAACCTATGATTGTCAAAATAGGGGAATCTAATCAGTGTTAGGTGAGACTGTTGTCTGATTATGATGGTCTTGATTTTAAACCTAGAATACCAAGACATAATGAATAACTGCTTGCAAGTGGGATAATATTTAGAGGTACATTAATATGATTTCTTATTTGCATTTTTGTGTTAATCTTAAAAATTAAACAGCAAATGTTATTCAAGTGGTAATTGAGTTTATTTGAAAAGAGCAAAGGAATTGTAGTTTGAGACATGAACATTATGGTGGACCATAGGGAAGTCAGGGGAAACCTAAGAGAGGCTGGCCAACCTTTTTAAGGTTTTAGGAGGGAATTGGCCTGAATTGGGGTGAAATTGGTGGCTGATAGTAGAATGATTATTGTTTCTGGGGGAAGAAGATGGGCAGTTGGCAGTTAATGAGGCAAACAGCAAACAGGTTCTCCCTTCTTCCTACTGATTGTGTAAGTTCCAGTTGCTAGTTAAGTAAATTGGAATGAGTGTTACAAGTGGCATGTGCATGAAAGCTCTCCCTCGTGGCTTCTCAACTCCATTTTGAATGAGGTTTGCTTTCTTTATTTTCATAGCTGAATGTGATGTTGTGACCAGTCAAGGAAAGATTTGGGGCTGGGATTGAAATCATGGTGTATTTGGATCATCACCATACAAGTATAAAATGAAAATGACTATTAATAATATTTAGGTTCTGACATTCTATATAAGATTTAGCTATAAGGCAAGATGGTTGAAAGATAGGCTTTGTAAAGAATGAGAGAGCAATGGTTTTCTAAGTTGCTTTAAACAATAAGAGTCAAGAGAGAAAAAATAATAACATTAGTAATAGAAGATAACAGATGATGATAAATAGATGATAGATAGATAGACAGATACAATTGATAGATATAGATGATAAAATTTTGGCATAAAAGAAAACTGAAAGTTGAAACATACAATCTGACTCTTCTGCTTCTAGTGCATTTTGGGGAAAGAGGCATAGGGTCACTTATGTTCTGATCTCCCCTTCTGGACTTAAGCTGTATGATAGTTAGACCCATAGTTTAAGGATACACTGGAAATAAAATGTTTTTATTCATATTTGCATTTAGATTTTACAATACTTTTACCTCATAGGCTGCTTCTACTGCAACCTGAGACAGTGGTCACACCAAAGTCAACAAAGAAATACAGCATGGTTAGGCAAAGAAGGATGTGGAATTTCACTTTTTCAGGCCTAAAGAGGAGTTTGGTGGGTACCTGAATTAAGTCAATGGGCTTGCCGGGGCATTCATGTAGCAATGAATGAAGGGAATCTGCAGCAGAGGCTTTAGAAATGACCTAAAATGCTATCAAGATCCAAGTTGAGACAAATTGAACAATGGTACCTAATACACCTAACAATTGTGTGGTCAGGGTGCAAGTGGGTACAATTCACTATGGTGTTTCCACATGTCTTTTAACTGGTTTTGTCCTGTACTATTTCCCCAATAAAGTTTTCATAGCAAACAGCTTTGGGAGTTAGAGATAGTGCCTCTTTCTGTGGCATACAGTAAATGTGTTTTCTAACCAGTTTAATAAAGGTAGAGCATGTCTTCTTGCCTATCTTGCTTATATTCCAGGATTATAAAAATATCTTTCTCTGGAGGGAAGGAGGATAAGTTTGCTGACCATCCTCTTACAAGATTGAAGATTTTCTAACGTCAGAGACTCTCAGGAATAAAACAGACCCCTTGTGCACAGATATAGCTAGGACCACCTAAGCATAATCCATATGAGACTTGAACTAGGAAAACAGATGCACACAAGAAGCTTATGTTGTTACTAGGTACTGTGCAGTATAGTGGAAGGTTGTTGAGAGATAAAGAGATGCTACATCTGGGAGACCTGGATTCAAGTCAGTTCTGAAAATGAATTATTTGATTACTGTTGGCAAGTTGCTTGATTCCTTGGAGACTCACTTTTCTCATCTGAAAAATGGGGTTAAATAGTATAGATCACAGAATCACAAAGAAGAGCAAATTTTTCAAGACAGCTAATGTTGCTTGACTAGTAACCTTAGCAATGTTATTTAAAATAAGTTTGATTTAAAAGTGAATTGACTTAAATTATATTTATAGTTTATTTTCATATTGTTAACTGAACCATTGTTCCATACAATATGAGAAATTAAGCAGAGAGTGTTTTTAATGTTATTTCCTTGGTCTTTACAATAATCCTGTAAGGTTCTTAATTCCCATTTTACAAATGAGAATATTAAATCCCTAAGAAGTTAAATAACTTTTCAAAAAATTATTCATCTAAATCCTCAGTGTTGAATTTAAACATGGGTCATGGAACTAACTCTCTGGTGTTGCAAAATCTATGCTTTCTCTACTATAGTTTTACTAAAATATAGTATGAAAAATTTGGGAAAATGAGGAAAAAATTGCGATATCATCAATATATCACAATAATTATAACCCTTTTGGCAACTATATCTGCCTTTTACTATTGTAAATATGCTTTTAATTCCTTCTTGTCATGAAAATATTTAGTCATTTATAAATATATTGGATTCTATAACTTTTTATTAACAAAAAATCTTTTATTTAATATATTAACTCCAAAAACATAATTTATTTTATTTTATTTTTTACTACAGAAAACATTACTTTCTGGCATTTAATCAGGAAAATTTACCTTCGACTTACTAATTAATATCAATTGGTAAATTTAGCTACGATAAGTATTTAACCTTTTTTCTTTTTTTTTTTACTGTTTTACAAAAATTAAGATGTAAGTTTTGTGACATTTTAAACTGGAAAAACTATAAAACCGTACAATGCAAATAGAAAAATAAGACAAAAAGAAGAAGTCTGTCCATTGCAAGTAAGTTTAATTTAAGGGATCAATTTTATTTTATTTTTTTATATTTTTCTTTCTTTTTTTTTTTTATTGTTAAATTTAATGGGGTGACATTGGTTGGTAACAATTAGATAGTTTCCAGATGTACAAGTCCACATCACATCACCCATACATCACATTATGTGCCCACCACCCAGAATAAGCTCTCCCTCTACCACCATATATCCGGTGCCCACTCCCACCTCCCCCCACAGCTCTCCCTCCCCCCTCCTTCCCCCTCTCCAGGTAACCACCAAACCATTGAGTGTGTCCATAATGCAGGTGCCCTCTCCCACCACCCCTCCCTCTCTCCTTCCTCCCCTTCCCTCAGGCAATCACCAAGCTATTGAGTGTGTCCATAGGTCTCTGTGTCTGTTACTTGCAATTTTATATTCCACCTATAAGTGAGGTCATATGTTTCCTGATTTCGGTTAATAAGATGGTCTCTAAGTCCATCCATGTTGTCACAAATGACAACATTTCTTCATTTCTTACCGCTGAGTAGTATTCCATTGTGTAAATGTACCACAACTTGTTTATCCAATCATCTATGGAAGGGCATTTTGGTTGTTTCCATGTTCTACCTACTGTGAACAGTGCTGCGATGAACATGTGGGTACAAACATCTTTAAGAGTAAGGTTTTTAGATTTTTTGGGTAGATGCCCAGTAGAGGGATGGCTGGGTCATATGGTAATTCCATTCGTAATTTTTTGAGGAATCTCCATACAGGCTTCCATAGTGGTTGTACCAGTTTACATTCCCACCAGCAGTGTATGAGGGATCCTTTTTCTCCACAGCCTCTCCAGCATTTGTTATCCCTTGTCTTGTTGATTATAGCCATTCTAACAGGTGTAAGATGGTATCTCATTGTGGTTTTTATTTGCATCTCCCTAATTGCTAGTGAAGTGGAGCATGTTTTCATATATCTGTTGGCCATATGTATGTCTTCACGAGAGAATTGTCTGTTAAGGTCATCTGCCCATTTTTTAATTGGATTGCTTGGTTTTTTCTTGTTGAGTTGTATAAGTTCTTTGTATATTTTTGATATTAGCCCCTTATCAGAGGCATTGTTTGCAAATATTTTTTCCCAGTTGGTTGGTTGCCTCTTTGCTTTGTTGATGGTTTCCTTTGCAATGCAGAAGCTTTTTAGCTTGATAAGGTCCCATTCATTTATTTGTGCTTTTACTTCCCTTGCCATTGCGGTCAGATTCATAAAGTTCTCCCTGAATCCCAGGTTTATAAGTTTAGTGCCAATGTTTTCTTCTATGCAATTTATTGTCTCCTTTCTTATTTGGAGGTCTTTAATCCATTTTGAGTTAATTTTGGTGTATGGTGAGAGATCGCAATTTACATTCAGTCTTTGGCATGTGGTTTTCCAATTTTCCCAGCACCATTTACTGAAGAGGCTTTCTTTTCCCCACTGTATATTTTTCGATCCTTTATAAAAATAATCTGTCCATAAATTTGTGGGTTTATTTATGGCTTTTCAATTCTGTTCCATTGTTTTGTGTGTCTGTTTTTCTGTCAGTACCAAGCTTTTTTGATTACTGAGGCTTTGTAGT
>PVKE010031448.1:0-19027 GCA_004027555.1 Craseonycteris thonglongyai
GGAGAACAAAAGATGAGCTCTGGGCTATAATTAGCCTGATTCACAATGCATGCAGTCGAAGGATGTCCCTTCAGGTGTTATATACCACATGCCACATAACTTGTGAGTCCTGCTAATTCATCCTAGGGCAATACTCCCACAAACAAGCACACAAACAAACAAAAGCATACTTTTTATGACTCATATGCATCATGTGTTCCAACATGTGGATCTCATTTAATTAGTTGAATTTTGTTGTTGTTTTAGTTGTATAGTGTTTTCTTTTTGAGGGAGGGGAGGACCTTAAGCATATAAGTTGCACCTAGCTAGGGAAACAGAGGCCACATATCTTTTATTTTTATTCTTCATTGTCTTAAACAGTGCTAACACCATAGATGAATGGCAAATGCTTTTTAAGCACGTGAATGAATAAGGCATGGAAAGAAAGCATCCATCTTTTTGCTTACTCTGATTTTTATTTCAGATCCTAGACCGGGGGCTTTAATTCACCCATATACTTACACACAGCTGGATGTAATACCTTCGGTTTTCCTGGTACCATCTGCTAAGTCAATCCCTGACGACCAGAAAACAGAACAAAAGGAGCATTGGTAAAAGGAGGAAAGGTGCAGAAAGTGGACAGGAAAAGGTGTTTAAGGGAAATGGTGTACATTAGCAGATGTCATAGAGATTTATTTCTTTTTCTATGGGGATTTACTTTAGTGATCAAACTCAGTTTTCAGGATTTTTCACCCCCAAAAAGCACGTGGGGCATTTATCATTTGCTATGGGGACTGCTCTGTCGGCAAAACTTTCTTTCTTTTCAGATTTTGGATTCATGTTTTAGACTTGAAATCTTCAGAGGAGCAACACCTTGACCTTGCTGGGAAAGAGAAAATATAGTAGAAATCTTAAGGTGAGGGAAGGAGTTGTCAAAATATTTTCTCTAGGTCCCTTTCTCAAAAGCCTCATTTCTCCCACTCCTGACTCCTGAAGCAACCACATAAAAAAAAAAAGAAAATAATGTAAGGAGGGCCTCAGGCCCTCTGTGTGGTTGCGAAGTGTGAGCGATTTGAGCTCTTAGCATATGTTTTAGGCTATATTTTGAAACCCACGTCCAGACAGTGGGTCCTATGCGTTCCTGAGGGAACGTTCTCAGTGTTAAGGCTCTGAATGCTGCCAACCAGTAGGGAAGCCCTTGTATGGACTACACTCAATTCCTCACTGATTCATCCAGGCCACTACTCCTTTCCAAGTCAGAGATGCAAATTTTCCTCAAGAATGTTTTTGAAGACAGGAATGCTTGGAAAGCTTTAAAAGAGGAAAGATTAAAAAAATTTGTGTGTGTCAGATATGTATTTATTTTACAAATAACTATGTTGTAAAGGTGCTTTTATGATACTTTTGTTTGGGTATCATAAATAGAAATACTCATATGAAATAGTAATTATTATTAACCTTAAACTGGTTAAACTGGAAAATCAAGAAACAGAAAGGGAGGTCATTGGTAAATGACTCCCCAGAGTCATTTCCATTTAGCAAAATTAAAGTCAAGAAGTGAGTTAACAACGATAGACATCAGACAAGGAAAAACAGAAATCAGAATTCTATTTCCCAATAAAAAGTGTATTCATTTTAGTTAGGGTACTGCTAGCTACTATGCCAGATAACTGCTGGAATTTCATTAATTTTTCACAAGAAATTTTTATTTATTTATTTGCTCATGTAGTAATAATCCATTGTGAGTGTTACTTGCTAATAAAGCAGAGAGGTGAAAAACGCAGTTAGTAGCTCCACTCTTATTTAGGGATCCAGGCTCAATATCTCTGCTGTCTTTATTATGTGCCTTCCAAGGACACACAGGACACCAACACAAGCCAGTGGATGGGGAAGGAGAGTGGAGAAGGCATATCTGCTTCTGACACATAACACTTCTGCTCAGATTCCACTGACGAGCGCTTGTCACAGCGCCCCACCCAAATGGATGTAGGGCTGAAAATGCAGTTCCTGGTCAGGCAGCCACCTCCTGGCCAAAATAGTCTACTCTGGAAGGGAGGGTTTGAACCCACTGTGTGACAGTTAGGCAACTCTTTCATGAGAATAATTAGAAAATGTAATGAAATGAAGGAAGCAAGGAAGTCAGGTTTATAAAGCCATTTTAGAGTTCTGGCTCTGCCGCCCACCTGCTGGATAACTTAGTCTCTTTAACCAACAGGTTCCTCATTTATAAAGTCAAGAACACAATCACAGCTTACAGGATGACAGTGAGGGTTAAATACAACACTAACTTTGAGGGTCTTTGTAGAAAAGATAGGGCTACCTGGTGCCCCTGCTACTGTGGGTAAGTAGAGTTGATTTAAAAAAATTAGATTTACTACACATTTTGCAAGGCTTGCTATTCAAGTCACCGGCTAGTTAATGACCAAAGAAAAAAATTTTGTTTAAAAAGTTACATTGTATTTTTTTTCTTACTGTTACATTTATTAGGGTTACATTGGTCAGTAAAAATTACATAGATTCAGGTGTACAACTCTTTCTATCACCATATATTTAGCTCCCCCTCCCTCCTTTCCCACCCTCTCTCCCCTTATTCTCAGGTATCCACTAATCTATTGACTCTGTTCATGAAATTTTTTGTTTCTTTGTGGCTTTCAGTTTTATATTCCACGTATGAATGAAGTCATGTTGTTCTTAGATTTTTCTGTCTGGCTTATTTCATTTAGCACGATGATCTCAAGTTTCATCTATGTCATTGCAAATGGCAGGATTTCATTGTTTCTTATCCCTGAGTAGTATTCCATTGTATATATATGTACCACAGCTTTTTTATCCAGTCATCTGTCAAGGGGAACTTCGGCTGTTTCCATGTCTTGGCCACTGTGAACAGTGCTGCAATGAACACTGGGGTACATAAGTTTTTATGAACTAAGGTTTTCAAATTGTTTGGGTAGATTCCCATAAGGGGGATGGCTGGGTCGTAAGGTAGCTCCATTCTCAATTTTCTTAGGAATCTCCATACTGTCTTCCAAAATGGTTGTACCAATTTACATTCCCACCAACAGTGTATAAGGGTTTCCTTTTCTCCACAGCCTCTCCAGCACTTGTTGTTCCTTGTTTTGTTGATTATAGCCATTCTAGAAGGTGTGCGGTGGTATCTCATTGTGATTTTGATTTGCATTTCCTTAATAGCTAATCAAGTTGAACATTTTTTCATATATCTGTTGGCCATTTGTATGTCTTCATGGGTTAAGTGTCTGTTTAGGTCTTCTGCCCATTTTTAAATTAGATTGCTTGTTTCTTTTTTGTTGAGTTGTACATATTATTTATTTATTTATTTATTTATTTATTTATTTATTTTAGATATTAGCCCCTTATCAGAGGCATTGTTTGCAAGTATTTTTTTCCCCGATTAGTTGGTTGTTTCTCTCCTTTGTTGATGTTTTCCTTTGCTGTGCAGAAGCCTTTTAGTTTGATAAAGTCCCATTCATTTATTTTTGCTTTTACTTACCTTACCTTTGGGGTCAGGTTCATAAAATCCTCCCTGAACCCCAGGTCTATAAGTTTTGTACCAATGTTTTCTTCTATACAGTTTATTGTTTCAGGTCTTATTTGGAGGTCGTTAATCCATTTTGAGTTAATTTTGGTATATGATGACAGATCGCAGTTCACATTTAGTCTTTTGCATGTGTTTTTTCAATTTTCTCAGCACCATTTGCTGAAGAGGCTTTCTTTTCTCCACTGTGCATTTTTCACTCCTTTGTCAAAAATAATCTGTCCATATATTTGTAGCTTTATTTCTGGGTTTTCAGTTCTGTTCCATTGGTCTGCGTATCTGTTTTTCTGCCAATACCAAGCTGCTTTGATTATTGAGCCTTTGCAGTACAGATTAAAGTCAGTCAGAGATGACCCCAGCTATATTCTTCTTCCTTAGGATAGCTTTGGCGATTTGGGGTCTTTTGTGGTTCCATACAAATTTGATGATTTAAAAAAAAATCTATTACTTGAAAAAAATATCTGTGGGATTTTGAGGGGAATAGCATTGAATCTGTATATTGCTTTGGGTGATATGGCCATTTTAACTATGTTGATTCTTCCAATCCGTGAACATGGAATATCTTTCCATTTCTTTGTGTCTTCTTCAATTTATTTTAACAATGTCTTATAGTTTCCTTAATCATTACATGAGAAAAAGATAGTGAATGTTTAAAAGTATAATTTTAAAATATGGGGCTGGGTAATGGAAAGAAAGCCTGGTTTCTAATTATAGGTCTGACACCGGCCAGCTGTCTGACTGCAGTCTGGTCATTTCCTCAGAGGCAAAAAGAGAGTGGGAGCTAAAAGGTTCTTTCATGATCATGAGGGAGATATTCTGAGGTAGAAACTCATTGAAATGACTCATTTACATTATCATATTATGAGCATGAGGAGATGACTGGAGAAACAGCAACCAACTGATACAAATTTAATGGTCACACTTTCCCAACATGAGGGAAAGAATTCATTTTCTAGCATCTTAATGGGATAACTTAATTACTATATTGAAACAGGTCAAGTGTTCCAAAACTTTGTGTCATTTGCCCTCACATTCTCTCTCTGCTCTTGCTTTTACATTTTTTTTTCTTGATCTAATATGGGGACAAATAGTGCGCAAAATGTAAATATGACTAGGTAACACATGATTTCAATGGCAAGTGAGCTTCAACTTTGAAAAAAATTTCTCCCTTCATAAGTTTGATATAAAAATCTGGAAAGTGGGGAAGCCGGGATGGCTCAGTGGGTTAAGCGCTCACTTTGCAACACTGGGGACCGAGGATCGAATCCCGGCCCTGGCCCATGCGGACCCATATGCTGAACTGGGGAGTTCCCCCAGTTCAGTTCTCTCTCTGTCTCTGTCTCTGTATCTCTCTCTTTCTCTCTCTCTGACAAAAAATAAAATAAAATAAAAAAATTTAAAAAATCTGGAAAGAAAGACTGAGACAAGACAGATGTCTTATGTGATTGAACTGATTGCCATATTAAGAAACAAACATTCACACGCGTTTAATTTTTTCTCTAGACACTGAAGCACAGCTTTGGATTCTGAGGTCAAGTAACATCCAAAGCAGCTCCCTGATCCTAGCAGACCCTGAATAGTTGACAAGAATAGTGAATATGCCAGCAGTTAACAATTGCTAGCAATACTTCAGTTTAGTTCCTGCTTTTCTAAACTGTTAACCATAACCATCTAATTAAACATATTTATAAAATGCATAATTATGTTTATTAAATTAGCAGTATAGCCTCAGCTTAGTCTCATAGCCTCTCTGACCTTTACTTTCTTGGTCTGTAAAATGGGAGTAATTTTTTTCTTTTGGAGTTATTGTGCAGTTGTACAAATTAGAGCTAATATTTGTGAAATAGCTGGCATAGGGTCTGGTGCAGGGGTCCACAAACTACGGCCCGGGGGCCACATGTGGCCTGCCTAAAACATCTATCCGGCCCACCGGGTGTTTTTGCCAATGCTGCCTGTCCTGCTTAGCAGCCGACTCATCCCAGCCCGCAGTGCGCATGTGTGGACATGCTGAGGGACAGTGAACTGCCCCCCTGTTTAAAAAGTTTGAGGGTGCCTGGTCTGGTGCATGAAAGAGGATCAATAAGTGGCAGTTATTAGCTACTTTTACGATATAATTAATGATCACCTATCTTGTGCTTTCCCTACTGTGCTAAGTAGTAAGGATTAAAAGTGAATTAAGAAATGGTTATTTATAAAGACATACAGACTAGCTGAAGAGCCAGGACAGGCTAATAAAAATATAAGCTAGCATTTGCCAAGTGCCAAAAGACTGTTAGTAATGATGTAATAATGCCCTTGTTGTAGAGACAGCCTGTATGACTGGCAGGTATATCATAATGTATACAACATATTTAAGTGACAACCATTACCCAAACTTGGATTTCTGGATGGCCCTTTTATTTGAAAGACATTTTGTTGGTGCTTTGTAATATGTACTACGGTGACAATGTGGGGCCAATTTTCTTTCATTTTACAGAATGAGAACTGAGTTGAAAAAAGTCCAAGTTTTTGTAAGGTTGCATATGAGGGGCTTTGCAGAGGGAAGATGAGCAATCAGATGTGTTGATACCTACGGTATGCTTGTGTTTAGCTCTCTGTGTTCCATTAGAGTTCAAAAGAATACGATTCAGTTAAGAATTGAGTCATTTTTCTGCCTTTTAAAATTCATTAGATTTATTCTAAAAAGATTGATGGCTCAAATGAACACTGGAAGCTGCCTCTACCTTTCATCTCCTTGAAATTATGACAGAAAAGGCCTCCAGCATGCTCAACTCTAGTTTACCTTTTCTAAAGTTTCTTCCTCCCTAGATGATGGCAGTGAGGATTATCACTTGTTAACACACAAATGACTCCAGAAATTTCTGCACTTCAAAGTGAATCATTTATTCACCTGAGTGTTTAACTGTGTCAACGTGCTCTCATTATCAGACTTAATTGAATAATTCAACAAGGAAATGTGCCCAGTGCACACATTATACAGATGTGTTTGCCAAAGTTATCTTGACTTGTGGGAGAGAACAACCCTCTGATGCCCTGAGTTATTTAGAAGGCCATCACAGATGTCAACATAAGGTGGAGGAAATAAATACCCATGATAATATGTAAATGCAAAAATTCATCCCTAGTCTATTCTCATCACATGGATAGGATGTTGCCCTTGTGCTGGTTATATAAGTGAACAACTGGTAATGAGGAATTTGCTGTACTTATCCTGTCACTGAATTGCATGTTATTCTTGGGCAACACAAAGCCTATCAAGAGTGGCTATACTCTAAGCAGGGGTCTCC
The DNA here is from genome assembly GCA_004027555.1 of Craseonycteris thonglongyai. Lineage (NCBI taxonomy): Eukaryota > Metazoa > Chordata > Mammalia > Chiroptera > Craseonycteridae > Craseonycteris > Craseonycteris thonglongyai. Next base: position 6,820 of record PVKE010031448.1, read on the forward strand.
AAACTATGGCCCGATCTCTCATCCGACCCGTGGATAACTTTTTATCTGAATAACATAATATTAAATAAATAATTAAAAACAACATCTATGTTTTGATTCTTTTCTATTTGGACCTTGAGTGTGTAGTCGGCCCCCAAACTGCTGTTTGATAGTTAATAGGGCCCGCGAGCTGAAAAGTTTGGAGACCCCTGCAAGGTGAAGTAGAAAGCCTTGCATGTGTGAAGGACTTGCTAGGTTCCTGACCTTCTAACAGAAACCAATTTAAATGTTTCTGATCCAATGGGAAGAGTTAGATATAGATGCATTTCATTCACTTAAGTGTGGTCATAAAACTATGCCATACAAACAACTTGTCTTTGCCAATTCACATGGAAACTTGACTAAATTAAAAAGTCAGATACAGGGAAGCAGGATGACTCAGTGGGTTAAGCACTCTCATTGCAGCCCCAGGGTCTAAGGATCCAGTTCCAGCCCCAGCCTATGTAGACCCATATGATGAACTGGGGTGTGCTTCTTATGAGGGAGGCCCCGAGTTTGGTTCTGGCTGGGGAGAGCTTCCAATGTGTGGGAGGTCCCCGGTTTGGCCCCCAGCTCACAGGGGTGTGCCTCCCGTGTGGGAGGTGCCCCTCTTCCCGGTTCCACCTTGCGTGGCCCTGCCCACTTGTGTGGAATGAAACTATGTCAAAAACTGATGACGTACAACTATGAGACTGCTCTGGACCCTCCCCCTTCTCTCTGTCTCTCTCATCTCTGTCACTCTCTATGAAGAAACAATAAAATAAATCTTTAAAAAAGTCAGATATATAATTTGAATTAAACCTACTATGAACCACAGAAAATATAGAGCATGTAGGAATAATTTACTACATGACTACTGTATTAGCTTTTTTCTACAATAATGCTATATAAAAAAAAGGAAAAAGAACAAATAAAAAAATCTCAGTTGACTTATAACAACCAACATTGGTGTCTTACTCACAGGTCTGTGGATAGGGTATGGCTGGCTCAGCTGGACTTGGTTGAGCTGGGTTTGGCTGGGCCTGGCACCAGGATGTGGGTTGGATTCAGGTTTGTTTTCTATGTCTCCTTATTCTGGGTCTCAGAACAAAGAAACTGTGGCTTCCTCAGACTATATCTCTTCATGGCAGATTGCAGTAATGCAAGAGGGCAGACCAAACCACACTTTTACATTTGAATGTACATTATGCCCTCTCACACATCATTGCCTAGCCAAGTTCCAAGCTAGTGACATTGGGAAGTACCTCTGCTAAAAATATGTAGAAGGAAGGAAAGAATGGTAAAGCAACAATATAATTTACCACAACTGGTTACTATAAACTGCTGGATAAAGTTCAGGCCAATTGGACCACAAAGAAATTTAATCAATCAGAATCAATTGTGTATTTAAAAAGCAATAACAAGTCAAGATATTTTTAATTTTCTTTAAATCTGTATGCCATGTGATTTTCCTTCTTTCTGAAATATCAGAAACAGAGCTTAGGAATGTGATATGATTCTTAAGGAATAAGAGAAATTGACTAAGAGTCCAGGTAAGATGTTAAAGAAACGGAAAACAAATACACAGCAAAGATAATTACAAAATAAATTTCCATTATTTGGAAATAATCATAGGCAAACACCAAAAGATAGACATTGACAGTATCAAAGAAAAAAAAAAGATACCCCAATAAGGATACCCCCCAAATGGAATGTACATAGGGGGATAACATATTATAAAAAAGAACACTAATAAATGTAAATATTAGATGAAATGGGCACTTTTTAAGAAAATTTAAATTACTAAAATTGGTCCAGTAGGATACAGAAAATATACCAAAATGGTAATTATTAATCTATTTCTACAAAAGGCACTAGGGTAAGTTCTGTCATATTCATCTATTCTTACAAAAGGCACTAGGGTAGCTTCTGTCAACTCTTCAAACAATGAGTATAGTCAATTCTCATTATTTGTGGTAGTTACACTCTACAAAGTCACTGCTAACACTGAATTAGTGAATATTCAATTATTGCCCCCAGGGGAAATGTAGGGTTTGTTTCCTGTGAGCCTCTGGTCACAATATTTTCTTCAGCTAATCAATACATCACTGTGCTTTATATATGTTTCTGTTTAAAGACACTATTTAATATACATTGTTGATTCATTAACTTTGAACTCATGGCTAGTAGCACAAAAACTTCTGCCTGAGCAAAATTTATTTAACACACAGATTGTCTCCAGAAGGCACAGCACACCTTCGTGTGCTTAAAAACACTAGACAGCATGCCAGCACTATTTTTGAGAACCATTTTAAATTGCGAAATCACTTACAAAAAAACATAAAAGTGCAAAACATGGCCCTTAAATAGACTCAAAAAACAGATAAACAAACAAAAAATAAAACAAAACACTTGATCACAGTATGAGAGCTAAAACAAGATAGTGCATCCCCTTCTTCAACTTCAGCTGGGAACATGCATGTAGGTTGACTCAAATTTTTCACCTCCCCGTGTAGGTCTGCAAAAGACCACAAAATGCTGAAATTATTGACTTTGGGGTTACAAATCAATTTTAACTGGTAGGCAAGTTCACAAATATGGAATGTATGAATAATGGCATCAACTGTAATTTCTAATGTATCAAATTGCTCCAAAGCAGAAAAATATGAAGCATTATGCCATTCAGCTTAACCCTGATGTGAAATTAAGCTGAGGACCACACAAGAAAAGAAAATTATAGTCCCATTCTGCTATAAACAAAGAATCCATAATATTATATAAAACATTAGCAAATTGAATCCAGCAGGAGATTAAATGAATAAAATATGAGAAGATGTTTATCTGAGGAATTCAAGGATAGTTCAAAACTAGAAAATAAATTGGTACATTGATCAACAATTTGGAATAAAATAATATTAATTCAGTAGATGTAGAAAAGGCATTTGATAATAGTTAATATTCCGTTATGGTGGAAAACATCCTACACATAAATCTAGATTTGCTGCAAATCTAGACTTGGCCACCAGTCTGAGGACAAAATCTACACAGGAGTACAACAAAGCAGAGAGACTTTCATTAAAGCAGAGCTGGAACTTGATATGCTGTACCTTCAACTACTTGATCTTGGACTTTTTTGGTATGTACAAGAATATATTCTTGTATTATTTAAGGTAATTTTAGTCACATGTTTCAGTAACTTCCTGACTAATCTGGAAAATCAAGAACTCAGTTAATAATGTCGGATGATATGATTACCTACCTAAAAAGAAAAAGAAACAGAGAATCTCTATTATCTCATAACTATTAGAACTAATAAGAAGGTTTAATAAAGTGGCCAAATGTGGGGATGGCATCTATAAACTAGTAGCTTGAGTATCATAATCAACTTGGAATAGACAGTTTAAAAAAACTTATTACTAAAAGTAATGACCACAAAGATACAAACAACAAATTTGACTATATCAAAAGATACCACTAAGAGAGTCCTTAAGTGGGAGGATATATTGGCAGTATGCATGCTGTATAAAGGACTCATATCCAGGACATATAATATAAAGAACTCCCTATAAAGCAATAAGAAAAGATAGATAGCACAAAAGAAAAATGAGTGAAAGGCTTAAACAGGTACTTCACAAATGACATCCAAGTGGTCAGTACACATTTGGAAAGGTGCCAGACTTCATTAGTTCTCAGAGAAGAGCAAAATTTAAGCCATGGTGTGCTAGTACTACACAATACTACATTAAAAAATGGATGAAGTGGAAAGGGCACAGAATACCACGTGTTAACAAGGGTGTAGAGCAACTGGAACCATGGAACACTGGTGATGAAACTCTTATATACTGATGGTGCAACTACACATTAGTTCAACCACTGTGTACATCTGTTTGTCAGTATCTATTAAACCTTGACTGCGCTACTTCATTCCTAGGTATGTAACCAAAATAAATAATTTCAAATATGCAAGAAATGTTTTAGAATCTTTATAGAAGTACTATTTGTAATAGCCCAAAAGTACCCAATGCCCATAAAAAATGTATGGATAACTAAATTTTGATATATTACCAAAATATTAGTATAATACCATTCAGCAATAAGAATATACAAAAGTCAACTGCACATAATGAGGATGAATCTTGCAAATATAATGTGAGATGAAAAAATCCAGATACAAAAGAGTTCGTAATGTATAGTCAATTTATATGAAATTCAAAACCAGGTAAAATTATTCCATGGTGTTAGATGTTAGGGTTACCCTTGGGGTAGAGGTAGTGGTGGGAAGGGAACATGAAGTAGGGATCTTTTTTCAACCTGGGTGCTTGTTATATGTGTGTATTGAGTTTGTGAAGCTTTATTGAACTGTACACTTTTCTGCAGATAAACTTTTCTTCAATAAAATTATCCCTCAAAAGATTACTGCAAACACACAAATATCTAAGAATTTTACTATGCATAATCGATAACCAGTTAGTACATGTATTATTAGAAGAAAATAGCTCATTTGAAATACAAATAATTAGTGCAATGCATCTAGAAACAAACCTACAAGAAATTTTACAGATGTCTGTGGAAAAAGTAAAGAACATTTAGTAAATAAAGATCTACAGAGGGTGGCAAAAATTGTAAACACATTTTAAGAAAGGAAAAAACTGTATTAAAATTGTAATACTAAATATATACCAATAACAAAAGATGAATACAAGTCACACTTGACTTCTGCTCTTACAAGAGGTACTCAAAGTGGTTACCATCAGCGTCCAGACACTTCTGATTATGGTGAACTACTGCTTGAGCAACACTGACCAAATTGTCCACTTGTATCTCTGTGCATGCTGTTTCAATTTATCATGCATCTCAAACTTACGTATCTTGAATGCTTGCAATTGTTAGGCATGTTGGAGTTTCTGTTGTATACTCACGCCTCCGTTGTCATTGTACTTCCACAACATTCTCAGATTTTAACTATCACTTCAAAATGGTCTTGCACTACTTGAATGACAGCTGTGCTTCTGCCATTTTCTTTGACTGTCGCATGGTGAGGCTAGTATTCACTTGATTAACACGATCTTTTGAGTGAACAATATACTACATATTGCTACCATAATTCAATTCAACTTTGAAAACTAATACATAGATAGCATTTCTTAAAATGTGTACACACATTTTGGCACCCCTGGTATATACTATGTTCATGAATGAGAAAATTCCCTGTAATTAAATAGCCCAGTCCCGCCTGCAGAAACTTGGCTGCAGTATAAACCGCCTTGCCGTTGAGCTCTCAGATTAATGAGAGATTAGTGCCAGCTCTGAGATCCAGAATAGTTCAGATTGTTGAAGAATCTCTCATTCAGTGGGAGGACTGGAAAAAAGAGCAGGAAATACATGGTTATAACCTGGCATTCTACTTGACAGGAAATAAAGGAAAATTGAAACTTCCTGACTACTGTCTGTGTCCTCATGTTGTGTAATTTTCATCTTACTCTATTTATAAAAAAGAATCAAAGTATATTTCAGAAAGGAGATATAGCTCAAATTTTGGCATCTGTCAAAGATCTGACAAGGTCCATATTGTGCTAGACATCAAGGCACAATATGGAATTCCAGAAGTTGATATATTGTGGAACTATCATAAGGATAAACATATTAAGCAATGGGATAAAATAAAGTTAAAGAACAGATTCACATAATGGCAATCAAATCCATGCTAGAAGAACTATTTACTTATTAATTTATCATGAATTCAACACTATCAACTGAGTACGTTACAATATTACTATGTGTCATGCTCACTGCTTTTATGCTTGCTTTACTTATAAATTCTAGTTTTAGAACATATTTAACCGAAGAAAAAGTGTATTGACTACTACAGTCAGTCTTAAATGTTCGATTGACATTAAAGAAAATATTTGTTATTGTTCCTGAACACTACTTTTTATATTCCAAATTTTTTCTATTCGTTTGTGTTACTTAAAAGTGAAGAACAAAAAGAAAAATCATGTGATTTCTAAGAAAGATAATAGAAGTCAATCTTATTATAAAAACTGTCTTTGTGGTAGACACTGAGCTGAGCAAATGCTAATGGGTTGAGTATTAAAGAGCTGTGGGCCTGTAGGGAATGAAACACCATAGAGGGGGCCCTCTGATTTTGCTACTGGCTTTGTCAACTGCCACCACACTGGCAATCAGAGAGGAGCCTACGCTGGCCTCATGGCTGGATTCTGCCCCCAGTGCCCATTTAGATTTCTAGCTCTGCAGGAAATCATTAGAGACAAGAATTCACAAAACTCATTGAATCTAATATATGTAGGACACTGGGATATGTTTGAGGAAATGTTTCTGACTGCAAGTATCCACAGTATAATGAAAGGGAATAAAGACAAGTGAAAAAAGAAATGCAGCCAGGTAGCTCTTCCAACAGTGTAAGTCAGAAGTATCCTCCGGAATTTGAAGAAAGCCAGATCATTTTTTGTCTGGATTTGCAGGGCCCCATTCCTGAGAGGAAGTCAGCAATATCTCTGTAGGTATCTCTGAGATGTTATAAATTCTCATTTTTTTCCTCCCCCAAATTTAGGATGCAATGTCATGTTACTGTTTGTCATTAAATTGATTTCAATTACAGTTAAAACACATAAGAAGTTCATGATTGTGTCCAAAGGAAACCATATTTTACACACAAAAAGGAGGCCCATTGCCAGCTAAGCACTCTGGAAAACTAGAGAAGACAGCATAGTGGGTAAGGGAGGTGGTGAAAGAGGAGGTCCTCTCTCTCAGAGGAAAGCTAGTGAGAAAGAGGATCCAGGGCTTAGAAATGTCAGGGGTCATATGGAACTGGATTTTTTTCCCTGAGAAATTTAGTGTTTTGCAAACATAGATTAATTCTTATGTTATTCTTATATATATATATTTTTTTAATTTGGAATTTTTAGAAAACTTGCACGTGAGGTAGCATCTTATATTACAGAATATTATGGAAAGAATGCTATCACTTCCCCTGTTCTCTGATCTTTGGTGGAGCAGAACTGTTCTCAGCTTGATTTTTTCATAAGGATGATCCATATTTGGTCCTAAGGTCAGAAACAAAAGAACAAAAGCAGCCTCTTCTTGCTTTTTCCTTGCCATTTAAGTCTGTACTTTCTGATTTCATTTGCATTTTATAACAAGTTTTTGTTGACCAAATGTACAGATGATTTTGAGATAATACAAACTTTCTTTATTTTAGAATAAAAACAAGGCTTCAGGAAGAAAATGTATTTGGATGTTTTATTCCCATAAAGTTTTTATCTTTGAAACTAATCTAATGCAAAAATGGATTTTCAACAAAGTAAAACAAAGCAAGTATTGCTGACAGCCCTAAAAAGCCCCAGATTGTCAGAGAGGGCAAATTCTTTTGTTTTTCCTAGAGGATCAATCATCTTGAAATGCCTGCTTGAAATACTGGTAGTGGTGTAATTGTTTACCTGATATAGTGCTTCTTAATGCTAGGGTTTCCTTCCTCCTTGAAGCCTAAGTTACACAACTGTAAATCATATCAGAGAGACATCAGGGCAATAGCAAAATATTCTGATTAAAAAATTTTTCAAAACTCTATAATATATAGTAATTTTGTTGAAAGTTGCCTGTTAGATGCATGCAATATTTTGCTAGCATTAAATAATCTGTATTTTCTTTTCTTTATCTGCTTGTTTCAGTGACTTCATATAGTGGTGCCTTGGAATTCAAACTTAATCCATCCCAGAACCCTGTTCGAGTTCCAAAATGTTCGAGTTCCAAGACAAGTTTTTCCTGCCTTTTAAATAATAGAAACAGGATTAGTCTGTTTCTGGGTGCCATGAACTGGAATTTTCAAAATGATTTTAACAGTAAATACACTGGATTTAAAGTAAAATATTAATAAGTAAAATATAAGACATAATAATAATATTTAAGTAAAAAATAAAAAATAATGATGATGACACATGTGGATGCTTAAGAGACAGAAGAAGAAGAGTCATCTTCCATGACAACTTCAGGTGCCTGCGTTCTTTGCCTTTTAATGCCCTTTGCTATGGTACCGCTTGTAGAGGGCTTGGGGTCCCTGGTTGTGTTTGCTTTTGAGAACCAATGTTCCAAAGTGCTCTGATGTTGGTGACCTTTTTGCACTTTTCTGAAACGTTCAATGATGTTATCGTCAAACAACTTAACACACCTGTCAATTAGGGCTTTATTGGGGTGCCACTCTCAACAGCTGCCTGGGTTTTTGACCACATGCTAAGAAGGCCCTTGATTTCACCAGAGGGAATGGTTCCAGGGTCTCTCTCTTCCTCCCCAGAAGAAATTTCTTCTGAGATTTCTTTCTGCTGCTGCTGGTGGAGGTGCTGAAGCTCTTCTGTTGTCAGCTCAGCCCTGCGATCATCCACTACCTCGTTCACATCCTCTTCGCTGATTTCCAAATACATAGACTGGCCCAGAGATTCGATGTAGGAACAATAGATGGTTCTTCAAAACCTTCTACACCCCTTGCAGCAACACGTTCAGGCCAGAGATTTTTTTTTCCCAGGCAGAGTTCATCGTCCTCAAAGATACTTCCCTCCATGCTTCCTCGATTATTCCTAGGCAATGGAGGATATTGTAGTGATCCTTCCAGAACTCTTGGAGGGTCAGTCATGTTTCACTTGTAATTTCAAAACATTTTTGGAACATAGCCTTGGTGTACAATTTTTGAAGTTCGAGATCACCTGCTGGTCCATGGGCTAGATAAAAGGAGTGGTGTTGGGGGGGGTGGAAATACTTTATCTTGATGAAGCTATATTTCTCCATCAAATCTTCTTCTAAGCCTGTACGATGTGCAGGGACATCGTCCAGAACAAGAGCCTTCATTGGAGGATTTTTCTTCTGCAGATAGTCCTTTGCTGCTGGATCAAACTCTTTGTTTATCCATTCAGTGAATAATTGCCTGGTAACCCCTGCTTTGACATTTGATCTCCACATAACATTTAGTTTTCTCTTAATGATGTTGTTCTTAAAAACTCATGGATTTTCTGAATAGTGCACTAGGAGAGGCTTGATTTTGCAGTCCCCACTAGCATTTCTGCACAGCAAGAGAGTCAGACAGTCTTTCACTGGCTTGTGACCTGGTGCAGTTCTTTCTTCTTTGTGATGTATGTCTACCTGGGCATCTTTTCCCAAAAGAGTCCAGTTTCATCACAATTAAAAACTTGGTTTGGAACACACTCCTCACTTATCACAAATTCCTTGAACTCTTTCACAAACTTTTCTGCTGCTTCCAAGTTGGAACTTGCAGCTTCACTGTGCATGACACCACTATGAATACCAGTCCTTTTTTTAAAGTTTGCAAATCACCCCCTACTGGCTTTAAAGCCCACCTTTTGATCATTAGTACCAGGCATGCTATTCTCTAGATCACTGTGTAGAACCTTGGCTTTTTCACAAATGATTGTTTTAGTTATCATATCACCAACAATCTATTTTTCATTAATCCAAACTAAGAGGAGTTTTTCCATTTCTTCCACACTTTTCACTCTTCTAGAGCTTAATGTTGTAACTCCTTTTGCCACATCAGCTGCTTTTTTTTAAAAAAGATTTATTTTTATTGTTTTTGACAGAGAGAGACAGAGACAGAGATAGAGAGAAGGGGGAGGGCCCAGAACAGTCTCCATAGTTGCACATCATTGGCTTTTCCACATAGTTTCATCCTGGTGAGAACCGAACTGAGGGCACTCCCCAGTTCAGCATATGGGTCCACACATGCTGGGGCCGGGATTCAATCCTCAGTCCCTGGGCCTGCAAAGTGAGTGCTTAACCCACTGAGCCATCCCGGCTTCTCTTCACATCAACTGCTTTGATTGATAGCTTCTTTATTTTTCAAAATTGTGGAAACAGTCGATTTTGGTATTCCAAATATAACAAGATCAGTCACACGTCTACCACTTTCATGCTTAGTGATGAGATCTTTCTGAACCTCAATTGTAGCTCTAACAGCTTTCTTCTTACTCTTATTGTTGAACTTTTAGGTCTCATTGAACTTTTTAGGTCTCATGGCAAATCACTACTTTTTGTTATATAAAAAAAAATAATGTGAAATTGGCACACAATTAGCAATGAAAATCACTCAAGATACAGCTTCGGACAATGACTTAAGTAACAAAGTATAGGGGTGGTAGGAAACGTAAACATTAACCAAAGAGTATAAGAGAGGTAACTATAGTAACGACTTGGTCATACATTATGATGGGGTAGGGGTTGCTGCCTATACAACCTGTGTTAGACCAATTCCCCCACACCGCTCTTGGAGTATACCTCACACAAATAACAAGTGGGAATTCAGATAAAACTATGGGCCATACAGTCGATACGTCCCACACAAACAACGTGTTGGCTTTGGATTCCAAAACATCATTCAGATTTCGAGGCAAAATTTGCTTGATTTTTTTTGTGTGGATTCCCAGTTGTTTGAGTTTTGGGGCATTCAGATGGTGGAATAGGTATATGCTGTGCTTACCTCCTTTCACACCACATCAAAATTACAAATAAACTACAGAACAACCATTATTGAGAATCTTCTGAACTCTAGCTGAATGCAAGTTCTATAACTAAGGACATACAGAAGAAGCTACCTTTAGGCTGATAGGAGGGGTGTAGACACAGAACAGGTTGGGCACACACCTGTGGGTGACCATTAAAAATCAGGAGGATTATCTCAGCTCTGGAGGTTCTCCCCAGAGCAGTGAGGAGTCCCAGCCCTACACCAGGCTCCCCAGTCCTGAGTTTTAGTGCCAGAAAGAGAAGTTCCCATAAGTTCTGGCTGTGAAAACCAGCAGAGACTATGGCTGAGACTTAGGGAGGCTGCAAGTCCAAGCAATCCTCTTAAAGAGCCCACATACATACTTACTCACTGACAGGCACATTCACTCTGAGCTCCAGAACTAGGCAGCAGCTTGAAAGGCATCAGGGACATATGAAGATGAACTGACTTGTCTGGCTCTAGGGCAAGGGCTGGAGGGGCAGCTTTCTCCCAGACAGAAGTGTTGAGAGAATCCATTGCTTCTTTGTCGAGTCCTCCCCCTACCTGGTATGTGACATTGGCAGTCATCATATATGAGTCTCTGCCAACCTTATTAACACTGTTTGCTTACCTTGATTTCCTGAGACCTGGCCACACCCAACTTGTGGGCCCAACCAAGCTCCTTCCAGTATCTTTTCCACTTAAATGACTTGCCTTGGCCCATGCTGCGTACTTTCCTAAAATCTCTCAAAGGTTCACAAAACCCATGCAAGCAGAATCTGGCTTCAGTATGCCCTGTATCTCTGTCTGAGGGGCCCTAAGCTCAGCACTAGCCACAGCTGGCTTTAGTCCATGACTTGGCCTTTTGAGGCACCTCCATGTCCAGCATGGATGCACCCATCTGTGGGTTGCTTTGTGGCTCATTCCAAGTGACCCTCGGCAGGACACAGGCTGTGGCTGAACTTGGCCTACAGTGGCGGTCCACCAAGGAGGTCCCAAGGATGGCATGCCCAGTGGCCAGCTTCAGATCCAGTTAGAAAATTACTCAGATGCCTCTGGGGATGACACATCCAAAGAGCAGACTGGGCGGGCACCAGAGCCCTGCTATAGCCAATCCTGCTTCTCCACTGTAGTTATGACCAGTCCTCACAGCTATTAGCCAGAGGGTCAATCTCTCTTACTGACATAAAAAAGCAACCGAGGCTCCACTACCATGGTAGGGCACACTTCCACACAAGGGACATGTCTGGAGTACAGGGCTCAGGTTACCAGGAAGACTACAGCATTGAACCCCACAGTACACCTACTACATAGGGCCACTCTATTAAAACCAAGGGACATCAGAGCTCCACCTGACCCATAGAAACAAGCACAAGAAGACAGTCAAAAGAGGGAGACAAAGAAACATATCTCAAATGAAAGAACAAAACAAAGCTTCAGAAAAAGAACCAAACAAAATGGAGAAAAGCAATCTACCAGATGCGGAGTTCAAAATACTGGTTATAAGGATGCTCAATGAGCTCAGGAAGAAATAACACAATAACTCAAATGAAGAATACATTAAAGGGAGTCAATATTAGATTAAATGAAGCAGAGGATTGAATCAATGATTTGGAAAATAAAGTAGCAGAAAATACCCAAACAGAACAGGAAAAAAAAAAAAAAAGAGATAGTTTAAGGGGCCTCTGGGACAACAACAAGCATAAGAAG
>PVKE010031449.1:0-19030 GCA_004027555.1 Craseonycteris thonglongyai
GGGGTGGGGAAGCGGGAGTGGACACCGGATATATGGTGATGGAAGGAGAGCTGATTCTGGGTGGTGAGCACATAATGCGATGCATAGGTGATGTGAGGTGGACTTGTACATCCGGAAACTATCTAATTGTTACCAATGTCACCCCAATAAATTTAAAATAAATAAAACATGGTAGGAAATAAAAGTTTTTATATTTATACTCTACAGCTCAAAAGGACCTTCCTAAAGGTGAATATAAAAATAAAATGTAAAGGGAGAGTTGTGGGGGGAGGTGGGAGTGGGCACCGGATATAAGGTGGTGGAGGGGGACCTGATTCTGGGAGGTGGGCACATAATGCGATGCATGGGTGATGTGATGTGGACTTGTACATCGGGTAACTATCTAATTGTTACCAACCAATGTCACCCCATTAAATTTAACAATAAAAAAAAAAGAATTAAAAAAAATGTAAACTATCTGTATGATATAAAAAACGTAAATAAAAGACAATAAAGTTGAAAGGTTATTTATAATACACATGACAGATGGAAAAGGTCTAATACTCTTAAAATACAGAAAAAAAATAAACATGTACTTCAATAAAAAATGGGAAAAAATCTTGAAGTAAATTTTCACAATGAATAAATATAATGAATATATATTCAGTGATCACAACGTGAAAGAAACTGTAACTCCTTTTAGTCATGATGGGAATATAAATGTGTACAGCTATTTAAAAAATATTTGCTATTTCAAGTTAAAGGGCCTTAAAAACAAGCTCCACTTTACATGGCAAATTCACTTTGGAATTAAAATTCCCATCCAACAGAAGTAATAATATAATTATGCCAGATAGATGTACAAACTCATCATGAGGTTGTTTATAATAGTGAATATAAAAAATAATCTATGAAGATAATAAAGTTAATTAAATAATATAGTTTAAACAAAAATTAGCACAGAAAATAATGTAATCACACTACAAAATGATACAGATGAATAATTTAGACATAAGAGATTCATAATATAGTCTACAAAAAGTAGAGTACACAATTTATACACTATATACATACATACAATTTCATATATGTAGTACAATCTTTTCAATGAACAAAATTAACATGCAAATAGACTGTACACATGTGTACAGTCTTAATATTAAAAGATATGCAGCCAAAACAACAGTTATCTTCTCCATATTGCAAGATTAAGGTGCAATAATGGATATTTAAAAATATGTAAAGAAGAAATATGTTCTTTTATTTTAAATTTTAAATAATGAACATATGTAACTTTCTATCATCAGAATTTGAATTTGGAAGTAATCATCTCTAAGTATACTGGCTGGCCACATACAGTATTTGCTCTCATTTTTACTTTTGATTTATTTTACTGCTCTTATTGATGCATTGAGCATGCCTTGATGTATTATTTAACTTATCATAATCTTTGACAAATGCTATCACAGACATATGGTATAAAATAACTTGATACTGATCAATTCATTTAGTTGTTCCTACTAGACTTTAATTATTATATTTGTGTAGAAGAAAAACAAACTTTAGTATCAAAAGATCCAGATTTCCATCTTGGCTACAGATTATAGTTAATTGAGCACCATTAGATTTCATTTCTTTGAAAGTCATTTTACTTCATAAAATGGGAATACAGTTGACCCTGGAAAAACATGGAGGGGGGATAAGGGGCACCAAACCTCACGTAGTTGCAAACCCACATATAACTTCTGACTCCCCTAAACTTAGTTTTCCCTCAGTATGCATAGGGGATTGGTTCCAGGACACCTGGAAATACCAAAATCTGTGGATACACCAGTTCCTTATGTAAAAAGGTGTACAACAATGCACACTACAGATTAAAAACAGAACAAGCATTTATTTAAAAAATCTGCATATACAGGGGCCTGCTCAGTCAAATTTACATTGATCAAGGGTCAATTGTAATATTTTCATTAGAGTTTTTGTGATGATTCAAATGAACATTTGATAAAGAGATTATTATAATTTTTGTAGTCAGGGGTGGGATTACTTGTCATTATAACATCTTTAGGGAACATTTGCATAGCTGACATTTTTTTAGATAAACTGAATTTTTTGCACAATTTAGAACTGTAACTCTGACTTCTGTACCAGTTCTGGAGCAGTGTTTCTTTTGATCTGTCTTTTGCATTTTTGTTCTAAGTGAGCAGCAACCCAGGAATTGAGCATCAGACAGCTATGTAGTAGGGCTGTTCTGTGAATTTAGGAAAGACCAAAATCTTGGGGACAGATACTACCAGCTAAAGATAGAACATTCATATTCAAATCCTACTTCTAAAAATTTTTAAAAAGACCCAGTAACCTAGAATAAGTTCTAAACTGGGGACACATCAAAATCTTCCAAGTGGAGGTGCTATCTATATAAAAGGTTCTTTTTCTCAATGCTTTCTTAAGTCTTTAAGTTCACCAATGTTTTCTGGGATGTTGAGGTAATTTGCTTGAATGTTGATATATTCCTTTCATTTTTCAAAGGATCTGGTATGCCTTAAAATAGAAAGTAGTTAAGAAATAGATATTCAACTGTAATAAAAAGCCTCAAGTAATCTAAAAATGAATCTAATTTTGCATTTGACCTTGAAAGTATTAATAAGGAGATTCCAGTAATTACTCTTGTGTAACTTCTAGCATGTATGTATTTGTAAACTGAAGATGAGGTGACATTCAAGTGCAGGATTTTGAGATGCTCTGGAAGTCAAAGCTGAGTGTGCAATGTCAAAGGAAGGGACCTATACTCTGGAATAAACCTTTTCTTGATAATTTGAAAACCGAAAATGTATTTCCTTATTCTAATGAGAGAGGGAGGAAGCAAGATCTCTGCTTCTAGGAATTACATGATGAGAAGATGAGCGTTCTGTAATTCTTAGTTATGAAGAATCATAACATGAAGTGAGCACAGAAGTTGGCATCAACAGTAGCCCCTCACTGACATTACATTTTACACACATAGCTTGCAAAACTTAGTTTTCCTCTTGTTGCTTGGCATTGACTAGGGGTTGTTCAGATGCTTGTTAGAGAGAAAGCACAAGTGTGTATAGGTTGTTCTTCCTCCCAAGAACTGCGATAATTGAGACTCAGTGAGAACTGGGAAATGATAGCAGTCATCAAGGACTGACACTAGTAATAGTCTTAGATGTGCCAATGAGTGAAACTAAACTTTAAAAAAACTTACAAGTCCAATGTCAAAAGGATTTTCAAACAACAATCTTAATTGTTATGTGTATATAAATTTGACACTCATTTAATAATTTTGTGAAGTTGAAAATTCATAGGGAAATGCATATGGCTGAATTATGAAAACATTTCTTTCACCTAAAAGCATACACTCTGATCAAATGCTCATAGCCATAACTAAGCAAATAAACAAGAGTCCATCAAAGAAAGATTGATCACGCTACTATTTTCATGAAGTGGTCAAAAAGGGCCACAAGCAAATCTAGTTAGTTGTCTAATATGTCTATATTTTGAGGGGGAGAGGGCAAATAACCTAATGCTCAAAAGGAAAATAAAGGATGTTTATATTTTTCTTAAACTGTTCATACCCTATCTTTAATAGTGATTCGAGGGAGATCCAAGATGGCAGAGTATGTAAACATTGTGCTTGCTTTATTCCGTGATCACATTAAAATTTTAACTAGATTATAGAACAAGCAACCTGGGGAACCATCTGAAGTCTAGATGAATGTAAGTTTTATAACAAAGAAAAGAAAGAAGAGGCCACACAGAGACTGGTGGGAGGGGAGCAGACACAAAAAGGAACCAAACCTCTGGTGGTGGCAAAACTGGGAGGAATATTTCACCTGCAGAAGTTTCCCGTCGGAAGAGCAAGAAACCCCAGCCCCATACCAGGCTCCCCAGCCTGGAGCACTGGGGCTGGGAAGAGGAGCCCCACATCAACTGTAAAAAACAGTGGGGACTCTGACTGTCAAGTTGGGACTAAAGGCTGTGGAAAGCCCAAATGTACTGTGCTCCTCAAACAGACTCAGTCACTCATGGGTACTCACCCTGGGCTCCTGCAGAGGGATGGTGACTCAGAGGGAGTTGAAGATACACGGGGGCAGACTGAGGTGTGTGGCTTTGCGGTGACGGCTGGAGGACAATCACCATTTTTCCTGGGTGGGTCCTTCTCCCATGCAGCAGAGTGGTGGATGCCATCTTTCCTATGTTGTGCCCACCCCACATGGCCATAAGTGTACCTGATTGGTGTGGTGAGCTCCGCTCGTTCCACCCTGCTGACTTATGGAGACCCTGCCCCACCAAACTCCACCAATGCTAGAGTCACTTTTTCAGGTGAGCAGCCAGCCCCACCCACATTGCAATCTTTCTTGGAAAACTATTTAAGTCCACAGGCCCCAGGTGGGTGGTAACTGGCATTGGTGTGCTTTGACACCTATGCTGAGTAGCTCCACACACAGGATTTGCACAAAATCAGAATATATAGGAGCACCCAGCACAGGTGACCGAGGAGATTGTGCCAGGGCCCCACAGAGCACCTACTACATAATGTTACAATAACTATAGGTGGCATCAGATGAATACTAGATTTGTTGGGGGTGATGGGAGGAGGATAAAGAAGGAGAAGAAATCAAGAAGTACAAACTCATAATCACAAAATAGTCACAGAGATGTAAAGTGCTGAATAGTTTATACAGTCAATAACATTGTGATAACTGTATATGGTGTCAGATGGGACCTAGATTTTTTGGAATAAAGATCTTATAAGTTTATAAATGTCTCTTCATTGTGATGTACACCTGAAACCAATATAATATTGTATATCAGATGTAATTGAAAAATAAAAATAAATGAGAAAAGCAAGTCTGGCTCAAGTAATATTTTATATTTAAAGATGTATATTGTCATAGATAATTTCATAAAATGAAGCAGAGGGAAGATTACTTGGTAAAATTATCACTCTGAATATAAAAATTTACTAAAAGTTTTCAAAGGAAATATTTTTCATATTATACATCACATACATCATCCCTTTGCCTTAAAAAAGACAAATCACGGGTAAGAATCAATCTATCGTAAGAAAGTTGTCAAGGTCTATAATTCTATACTGCCATTAGGTTTTCTTTTTTGTTTGAAAATTTGGTCATATCCAATCATTAGAATAAGTAGCCTCTGAGGGCATTCTTTCCCTAAAATGCAAAGGAACTTATTTATCCATATCTTCTTTTTTATTTTTTTTTCACATTTTTAAACATTTTTTTAAATTGTTAAATTTGTTGTGGTGACATTGGCTGTTAAAAATTACATAGGTTCCAGATGTACAATTCTATACTACATCATCTATGTATTGCATTGTGTGCTCACCACCCAGAGGCTCTTTCTACCACAACGTATTTGATACTCTCTCCTCCCTCACCATAATCTCCCCTTACCCTCCTCAGGTAACCACTGAACTATTGACTGTGTTCATAAGGTTTTGATTCTTTGTTACTTTGTTTTATATCCACCTATAAGTGCAGTCATATGGTTCTTGATTTTTTTCACTCTGATGTATTTCACTTAACATGATGATCCCAAGGTCCATCCATGTTGTCACAAATGGCTGTATTTCATCTTTTCTTATTGCTGAGTAGTATTCCATTGTGTAAATGTACCACAACTTCTTTATCCAGTCATCTACCAGAGGACACTTTGGTTGTTTCCATGACTTGGCCACTGGAACAGAGCTGTGATGAACACTGGTGTACATATATCTTTGCAAACTAAGGTTTTCTAGTTTTGTTTTTGCTTTTTGGTAGATATCCAGGAGAGAGAAGCCTGGGTCATATGGCAATTCCATTCTTAATTTTCTAAGGAACCTCTATACTGACTTCCATAGTGGTGTACCAATTTATAATCCCACCAGCAGTGTATAAGGGTTCCTTTTTCTCCACAGCCTCTCCAGCACCTGCTATTCCTTGTCTTGATGATTATAGCCATTCTAACAGGTGTGAGGTGGTATCTTATTGGGGTTTAATTTGCATTTCACTAATTGCTAGTGAAGTTGAGCATTTTTTCACGTATCTGTTGGTCATTTGTATGTCTTCATGGGAGAAGTGTCTGTTTAGGTTTTTTGCCCATTTAAAAAAAATTTTTTTTCTGTCATGGAGTTGTATGAATTATTTTTATATTTTATTATCACAAAGGCATTGTTTTCAAATATTTTTTTCCCATTTATTTGGTTGCCTCTTTGCTTTGTTAATGGTTTCTTTTGCTGTGCAGAAGCTTTTTAATTTGATGTAGTCCCATTTGTTTATTTTTTGCTTTTACTTTCCTTGCCTTTGAGGTCAAGTTCATAAAGCACTCTCTGAACTCAAGGTGTATAAGTTTAGTACTGATGTTTTCTTCTGTGCTGTTTACTGTTTCAGGTCTTACATGGAGGTCTTTGATCCATTTTGAATTAATTTTGGTATATGGTGACAGTTCACAGTCCAGATTCATTCTTTTGCATGTGGGTTTTCCAGTTTTCTCAGCACCATTTACTGAAGAGGCTTCCTTTTCTCCATTGTATCTATTTTGCTATTTTGTCAAAAATTATCTGTCCATATATTTGTGGTTTTATTTCTGGGTTTTAAATTTTGTTCCATTGGTCTGTGTATATACCAATAACAAGCTGTTTTGATTATTGTTGCTTTATAGTATGGACTGAGGTCAGGGTGGGAGGGGGGCGGGGGCAAGTCTTCCAGCCTTATTCCTTTTTTGTAGGACTGTTTGGTGATTTGGCGTCTTTTGTGATTTCATACAAATTTGATGAATTTCTTACTTATTTCTTGAAAGAATGTCTGTAGGATTTTGATAGAAATTGCATTAAATCTGTATATTGCTTTGGGTAATATGGTGATTTTAACTATGTTGATTTTCCGATCCATGAACATGGAATATCTTTCCATTTAGTTCAGTCTTCTTCCATTTCTTTTAATAGTGTATTATAGTTTTCCATGTATAAGTTCTTCACATTCTTTAAATTTATTCCATGGGTTTTTTTTTAATTCTTTTTTTTAACATTTATTTATTTATTTTGTGATTGCAAAGGGTATTAATTTTCTCAATTCTTTTTCTGAAGTTTCATTGTTGGCATATAAAAATGCAAAAAACAAAATTTTTGTTTGTTTGAGAGGTGAGAGAAAGAACAGGGGAGGGCCCAGAACATTTTCCGTGTGTACACCACTAGCTATGAAATGGTTTAATTCCACACAAGTGGATGTGAGGTTACATGGGGAGGGAACTGAACTGGAGGCATCCCGCATGGGCAGCAAGAAACTTCACTGCCATCCCAGCAGTGACCAGTTGTGCCACGGTTCAGCATATGGGTTTACATGGACCGGGGTCAGCATTCAACTCCCAGACCTCTCAGTTGCAAGGCAAGCACTCAACCTGCTGAGCTATCCCATAATTCCCAAAATTCAATTGCATTTTGTACACTGATTTTGTATCCTGTAATACAGTATTTATTATTTGTAATAGTTTTCTGGTGCAGTCTTTAGGATTTTCTATATAAAGGATTATGTCATCTGCAAAAAGTGACAGTTTAATTTATTCACTCCCTATTTGGATGCCTTTTATTTCTTTCTCCTGCCTGATTGCTCTGACTAGAGCTTCCAGTACTATGTTGAATAGCAGTGGTGATAGGGAACATCCCTGTCTTGTTCTTGATTTTAGAAAAAATGTTTCAATTTTTTTTCTATTCAGATGATATTCGGTGAGGGTTTGCCAAGTATCGCCTTTATTATATTGAAGTACTTTTATTCTATACCCATTTTATTAAGTGTTTTTATCATAAATAGATGTTGTATCTTATTTGAATGCTTTTTCTGTATCAATTAATATAATCATATGATTTTTATCTTTTATTTTGTTTATGTGGTGTATCACATGGGTAGATTTGCATATGTTGAACCATACTTGTGCCCTTGTGATGATTCCACTTGATTGTGATGTATAATCCTTTTAATGCATTATTGTATTCCACTTGCTAGTATTTTATTTAGAATCTTTGCATCTGTGTTATTAGAGATATTGGTCTATAGTTTTCTTTTTTGTGTGTAGTCCTTACCAGGCTTTGGCATTAGGGTAATATTGGCCTCATAGAATGAGTTGGGAGGTATTGCCTCTTCTTCAATTTTTTGGAAGAGTTTGAGAAAAATAGGTGTTAGTTCTTCTTTGAATGCCTGGTAAAACTTATTAGTAAGACTATCTAGTCCTGGACTCTTGTTTTTGGGGAGGTTTTGGATGACTTTTTCTGTTATTAAGACCATCCAGTCCTGGACTCTTGCTTTTGGGGAGGCTTTGGATGACTGTTTCTATTTCCTTATTGATAATTTGTCTGTTTAGATATCCAGTTATTCTTGATTCAGTCTAGATAGACTGTATGTTTCTAGAAACTTGTCCTTTTCTTCTAGGTTGCTAAGTTTGGTGGCATATAGTACTTCATAGTATTCTGGTATGATCTTTTGTATTTCTGTGGTATCAGATGTAATTTTCCCCTGTTTCATTTCTAATTTTGGTTATATGTGTCTTTTCTCTTTTTCCCTTGGTGAGCCTAGCCAGGGGTTTGTCAATTTTATTGATTTTTTTTCCCCAAAGAACCACCTCTTTGTTGCATTAATTTTTTCTATTGTTTTTCTGTTCTCTATTTCATTTAGTTCCTCTCTAATTTTTATGATTTCCTTCCTTATGCTGATTTTGATTTTCCCTTTTTTTTTCTTTTTTGTTCTTTCGCTAGTTCTTTAAGATGTGATTGTAGGTTGTTTATGATTTTTCTTAGATAGGCTTGTAGCAATACAAATGTCTGTTATTACTGCTTTTGCTGCATCCAATAATTTTGATATGTGTTTTCATCATTGTTTATTTCTATGTATTTTTAACCTCTCCTTTTATTTCGTCTTTGATCCAGTCATTTTTAAAATAATGTTTAATCTCCACATATATGTGGTTTTTCCTGATTTCTTTGTGCAGTTGATCAAATACCAAAGTTTTGTGGTCAGATAATACACTTGGTATGATTTCAATATTCTTAAAATTGCTGAGGCTAGGTTTGTGTCCCAGCACATAATCTATTCTTGAGAATATTCCATGTGCATTAGAAAAGAATGTATAGTCATGTATTGTAGGATGACATATCCTATAAATGTCAATTATGTCCAGTTGCTGTAATGTATCATTTAAGGCTGATATGTCCATATTTGTTTGGATAATCTGTCCATGGCTTTCAAGGAGGTTTGTCATTTTCTCCTTTTATATATGTTAGTATTTGCTTTGTAAATTTTGGTACTTCTTGGTTTGCGGCATATATATTAATAAGCGTCATGTCTTCTTGTTGTATTGTCCCCATTATCATTACATAATGTCCACCTTTGTCTCTTATCACCTTTTGATCCTTAAGTCTTTCATTAAATGTAAATATAGGTACACTTGCTTTTCTCTGGATGCCATTTGCTTGGAGTATTGTTTTCTACCCTTTCACTTTGAGTCTGTATATGTGTTTGTGGTGAGGTGCATCCCTTGAAGGAGGCATAAGGTTGAGTTTCATTTTTTAATCCAGTTTGCTATTCTGTGTCTTTTTATTGGTAAGTTCAGTCCATTTACATTAGGGTGATGATTGACATATGAGGATTTCCTATAGGCATTTTAGCTTTTGTTTTCTGGTAGATATTTTTTTCTATGTCTTCTTTGCTTTTTTCTTTATGTCAGTTATTTCAGTTTGATGGTGTTTTATGATTTTTTTCTGTTTTTTCTTGTATGTGTGTGTGTCACAGTTCTAAATTCTTTTTGTTATCTTGAAGAATATGTAAAAGAAAGTTTCATATATGCAGTGCTCCCTTTTCTTAAGGATGTGTCTTATCTCCATTCCATTTGGAAGTTTAAACCTTTACTTCCTCCCCTTCTATGTTTTTACTGTCCCCAGTTTATCCCTATTTATTTTTACCCTTTGTTTTAGGTCAAATAGACTCTTTCAGTATTTCTTGAAATGCTGGCCTTGTGCTGGAGAATCCCCTAAGCTTCTGCATGTTTGAAAAGGTCTTTACTCCTCCTTCATATCAAGAAGATAAGTTTGACGAATAGATTATTCTTGGTTAGTAATTTCTCTTTTTCAATACTTTGAATACTTGATTCTACTCCCTCCTGCTTTGAAGAGTTTCTGTTGAGATATCTGATGACAGTCTGATGGGCTTTCCTTTACAGGTTATGGCATTCTTTTTCTGGCTGCCGTGAGGATTCTTTCTTTGTCTTTGACCTTTGACATCTTCAGTATAATGTGCCTTGGAAAAGATCTGCTAGGATTCAGGTAGCTAGGGGCCCTGTGTTCTTGGATTTGAGGTTCTAGTTCTTTCCATAGATTCAGGAAGTTCTCAGCTATTATTTGTTTGAGCAAATTCTCTGTACCCATACCATCCTCTGCTCCTTTCAGAATACCCATTATTCTTAAGTTACTCTTTATAATGGAGTCAGTTAGTTACTATAGCAATTCTTCATTTATTTTAACTCTCTGTTCTTTCTTTTGTGATGTTTCCATATTTGTGTCTTCAATTTCACTAATGCTTTCCTCTATCTGGTTGACTCTGCTTCCTGTGTTAGCAATATCATTTTTCATTTCTTTTATTGTGCTATTTACCTCCAGAATTGCTATTTGGTTTCTTTTCATAGTTTCAATTTCTTTGTTAAAGTATTCCTTTTGCTTGCAGATTTCCTTTCTGAGAACATCTTGCAGCTTTTCTGTGTTTAGCTATCTATCTTCAATGTCTTTGAGTGTTTTCAGAATTGCAATCTTGAATTCTATGTCATTTAGCTTATATATTTCCATATCTTTAAGTTCCTTTTCTGGAGATTTTTCATTTTCTTTCAGAGTAGCTCTGTTCCCTGGGGTACTCATTGCTGTTGGAGTGTTTGTTCTTCCTGGGCATAAAGACTTTTCCCCCAGAAATATGAGGCAGTCTTTCTTTCACTTTCCTGGTGGTGTCGCTGCAGCATCTTACAATATTTTCTCTTGGTTATTTAGTTTTCTCATAGTGGAGGACTTCTCAGAAGGTGGGCTTCTCTTCTTTGACTCAGTCATCTTTGTCTCTGTGCACCTCTTCTTTGGGAGAATATGGTATGAAGTGGTATTCTATGCCTCTGAGGCAGAAGTTACCTTGTCTGTGCTTCACAGTTTTCCTAGATCCCTCTGCCAGCTTCAGCAAGAGGGTGAGGGTAGGGTTTGTTGGAAAAGATGCAGGTCTGTTTGTGTCTCAGGGTAATGGCGGTTTCCTGGCTGCAGATGACTGAATGCAGGCACTGGGTGGAGTTTGGGGAGGTGAGCCTTGGAGGAGAGCAAGGGGAAACAATCAGGTTCTTTGTTCAAAACCACACAGTGCTCCAGCTTGGACCCTACCTAGTTCATGGCCATACCACTTATAAGCTGTAAGGGCTCTGGTAGAACACATTCCAGGCATCTGATTCTTGCTCGGGTAGCTCGCCCTATGCTCCACTGGACCCACACTCCAGCAGCTGGCAGCACACTTCAGTAGCTAGCTGCACACTCTGACTGCCCACATCACTGTCCAGTGCCTCTTGTGCCATGCTCCAGCCTCTCATGTAGCACTGTGGCTGCCTGTGCCACACTATGGCTGCTTTTCCTGTGCTTTCACCTGCATTATGCTATAGCCATCCATGCTCTGGCCACCAGTACCTCTGCTTTTGTCAATTCTCGGCCTCCATCCTACTCAGTCCTTCTGCACCTTGGCCTATGCTCCCAGTCTCCCACCTCAGTCTCTCCTCTGCTGGTCTCTGAGTCATCTCTGGGTCAGTCACCAGGGAGGTCTCTGGGTCATGCTCTGCAGCATGTCTCTGCACGGCTCCCTTCCCCTCTCTCTCACTCACCTCCCTTTCTCTGGCCTTCAGGTATTTTCTTGCAATGACTGGATCTCTCAACTGAGACTGTGTACTGCATAGGGATTCCCTCATTAGATTTTAGTTGTTCAATTTGTTGTTCTTTCCAAGGTTTCAAGAACTTCCTCTCATGCCACCATCTTGATGATGTGTCATCCCTTCTTTATTAACAGTGGCAGTTGTATGACAAATAAACCTGTGTGTTGTTCTGTTTCCTTCAGTTAATTACCCATGCTAGGAAAATTCTTTATATTTAAAATACATTTTAATTTTTTTTAAGTATCTGCTCAAAGCAAATTAGGCTAGGTGACCGAATGAAGGTGGTGTTTAAATTTGAGAAATCATCCTATACACAGTTATAAAATTCACTTTTAAAATTACCCTTTGGTAGAGAACCATAAATAAATATGGAAACTCAAATGGTATCCTTCTAAGAAGTAGGTATTTGTAAATTTTTTACATAACCTTAGCAAATCATTTTACCTAATATTTCAGTGAAGGTGTCAGATGAGGATTCTTTTACCCACAAGTCACCCATCATCCATGTCTACACCAACCTGATATGCCACAGATAGATTACCCTGGAAGCAGATATTTAAATTTTAGTTTAATGCTAGAAGTCTTTAACTGGAAGTTTTAATTTAATTTTGCCTAATCCCCTGAAATGTTTCAGTCCATAAATTTTGAAAATAATGCCATAATGAAGAATGGACTCATTTCACATCTATTATTGATAGCAAAAATTAATTTTTAAAAAAAGGTCATTTTTTTGCTAATCACATATATGAATTAAATTTTAAAAGAACAAATATTTATTTAATCAAAATATAAGTTAAGTAGACTCTTAGAAATATTTTAAATATGTACTTTCAATTATCTTATTTTTGAGGTAACTTTCTAATTTGATGCCAAAATAGGCAATCTGTCATATCTGAACAATCAACACAATGGATAATAAGATTATATACACATTGATTTCTTTCACTGAATCTTGAAAACCAGCTTCTTGCTTTGTATTTTTTAATAGAATTGAAGTTCGTTCCTTGCAGAATGGCAAAATAATCTCAGAAATACTAATTCCAATTTTTTTTCCAAAAATGATTACAAAACCAGAACCTGATAGGTGAAGCCAAAAATAATGAGTACATTTACTGACTACTACGGAAATGCTAAGGAACTAAAGCTTATTGCTCAAATATTCCAATATACTTATTATGGAGCAGAAGCTCTTAACCAGAGATAAATTTTTCCCCCAAGGTCATTTGGCAATGTCACAGACATTTTTGATTTCACAACTGTGGGGGTGATGCTACTGACACTAGTAAGTAGAGGTCAAGACTGCTGCTAATTCTGGGTGGTGAGCACAAAATGCAATGTGTAGACAAAGTAATGCAGAATTGTACATCTGGAAACAATGTAATTGTTATCAATCAATGCCACCCCAATAAATTTAACAATAGGAAGAAAAGAATGCTGCTAAACATTCTAAAACGCACAGAACAGCTTCTACAACAAAGAATTATCCAGGCCAATGTGTCAATAGTGATGCTGTTGGAAAACACTGCAGCCAAGTAAAAGTGGGCTGAGTCATTTATGAGTCTCCAGAAAGTTGAACATTTGCATGAATTTCACCTTGTAAAATCCCTAGAGACATCAGAGTGAGTGAATGGATGGATTGAAAATACCACCAGCAGCTGGATTTAGTAATGGTAACATTCTTAGGGAGATTTATTTACTGGCACATATAACTTATTATTTTCATTTTACACAGGCATTTCTCAACAGCGTTCCTTTGTTTCATAACAAGAAGAGAATGTAGTAGCAGTTTAGACACAGACTTCCTAGGTAAGTAAATTGAAAACGTTTTATAACTATTTTTCTTTGATTGATGTTAATTTTTTGCTGATGATTCAACTGATTTCACAAACAAGTTCTACACATTTAAAAAAATGCTTATTCAGAACATTATTTTGAAATAAAAAAATGTAATGGCTTATTATATTTCTTTTTAGTAAAATGTCCTTTCTTCTTTGATATTTTAAAGACCAATTCATGTTAATGCTATTTAATACTACAAGTAATAATAATGATTCTTAAAAATATTTAATTAATGAATAATACACAGAAAAGTGAACAAATTATGTGGACACAGTTTGATGAATTTTCATAAACTGAACAAACCCTTGTAATTGTACCCAGATCAAGATATGGAGCACTGACCACATTCCAGAACCTGTCTTGTTCTCCCTCTCAGTTATAACTGTTTACCAAATATTACCATTTGTTACTGTGCTATTTTCTACTAATAGTTTTTACTATTTTTCAAAGTTTACATAAATGGTAATCTAGAGCACATAATATTTCATTTTGGGTCCTTCTTCTTAACCTAATCTTTGTGACATTCATCTTTGTTGTGGGAAGCAGTTGGTTTCACAGTTGTCTCTTTCCTAGAGTATTAATATGAACCTTTGCAATTTATTTACCTAGTATACACTGTACATGTTTTGATGAGCATAATATAAGTTTTGGAAGGAGTATTAAGTAGAAACAGAATTGATAGTTCATGAGATATGTACTTAGCTTTACAGATATGGCCAAACCATTTTTCTGGAGTAATTTTACCAATTTACACTCCTTAAGGTTGTATAGTCATATAAGAATTCCTTGGCTACATATCTTTGCCAACAACTATAATAATTTTTTTTTTTTAATTTTAGCTATTCTGATAAGTATGTGATAATATCTCACTGTGGTTTTAATGTGTAGTCCCTGGATGACTGATGATATTGATCACCTTTATGTTATTTGGACAGTCTTAAGAAGTGCCAATGAAAAACTTTTTATTCATTTCTGTTGGCTATCTTATTTGTTATTAATTTGTAAGAGTTCTTTTTGTATTCTGGATATTAGATGAATGTGTTTTGCAATTATCTACTCTAAAACTTGCATTTTCATTCTCTCAATGAAGGTTTTTTTGAAGAATTAAGCTTCTTAATACTATGGATATCTGAATTTTTCTTTAGTTAGTGCATTTGGTATATTCTTTTAAAAATCTTTACCTTCCACAATTCATGAAAATGTTTTTTTTTTCTTTTTTCTTTTCTAGAGTATTTATTTTACTTTTCATATATGGAACTACAATTAACTTTGAAATGATTTTGAGTATAGTGTGGGATAGAGGTCAAGATTCTATTTGTTCTCATATATAATTGATCCAGTACCATTTTTTGAAAAGCTCATACTTTTTCTACATCACTGTATTCATCTTTCACTATGAACCACATGATCATATATGCTGGGTCTGCTTCTGGACATTTGGGTTTGTTCTATTGGAATTTTCGTCTACCTTTAAGCCAGTATTGTGCTACAACAGCTTTATAATTAATATTGATATTAATTATATTATTTGATTTATACCTGTGATGCCCCAAAGTTTAGTATCATTGATGTATAAAAATAATTTGTAATTTCATTTTCATCTTCCTCTATGACTAATTTTAATTATGTTTTTTGCAATAAACGTGAGATACTTAATGACATTAAATACTACGATAAATACACTGTCAAATGTCTTGTATATATTAGGCACTCGAGGAAAGCTATAGTTGGTAATAGTAGCAGTGTGATAATAGTATAAATGTAGATTATATATTAAGGAATATTCCTTAAACTTCATAAAAGTTTCAATTCTCAAAGCATACTTTAATATTAACTCTTACTTAAAAATTTATGTTCTTTGTGAAATCTCATTCTTCCCAATCATATGTACATGTTACTTAAAATCACATAATTCATACACAGAGGTATGTTCTGATAATGTATCCAATGGAATTCTGAATTTTGTAGGATAGATTGTATTTTAGAGAGTCTCCCATGTATGTCACAACATAATACTTAGAAAGCATGTATACGGGGGCACAGATAGACCTGTGTTTGAATCTCAGCTTCTCCACTTACTATGTGTATGACCTATGAGTTTCACATTCCCATATGAAATATGAATGTTTCTGTAACAATTAAATGAGCTAATTTGAAATAAGGTATGCCAAAGAGCCCAGTGCTAGTAACCCCAATATAACCCCAAGCCTGTGGTTCTCTATTTATAAAATGTAGATAATAAACTATAACTTACAAAGCTGCTAGGTATATGAATAGGTAATATTTGTAAAGCATATAAGAAGAAAGCTGGTATACTAAGCAGTGACCTGTCTCTAATAAGATATTCTTAATAGCAAAGGAGGAAAATTTTTATAATTTTATAGCTTGTAGTGAATAAGTATTATGTGCCACAGACCATTTCAGGCATGCTATTTGTAAATGAGGTCTCCCTTTTCATTGAGTTTACATGCTGGAAGTTACATACATACATACATTCATATATATATATATATATATATATATATATATGTATTTATTTATTTTGAGAACAGAGGATATTAATTGTAAGGTTTTTAAATTTGTTTTTTTCATGGAATTTGTTAACATACCTGTTTTGTATACTGAAATTAATTCCAGATGTACTTCTCTGTCTAAAGAATTCCAGATTATTTACTAAGTGGCAGGGAGTGGAATTTGTTGCTATGAAACAATGTGGAATAAAACAAAGTTGAATTACTTAACCAGAAGAACTGTGTCTGAAAACACAAAAAGTTCATTTTTCATTTTTACTAACCTTTGAGCTGTTAGTTTTCTCTTTATATTAAAATCTATTTAAGGATTTATTCTATAGTCAGCAAAAGCACAAATTCTATATATGCTTTTATTTATAAATTCATTTACCTATCTACTTATTTTTCCTGGTAGTGATTTTGGGCCACAATGGCACTCTGGTTCTGGAAAGGTTGTGTGTGTGTGTGTTCACGTGTACATGCTTGTGTGCACGTGTGTGTGTGTGTGTGTGTGTGTGTGTGTGTGTTTGCGTGTTGAGTGGTTGGATTATCCTGAGGATATATACTCAGTAAAGAGACAACTTAGAAACATGCTGAAAGACTATACCTTATTTACCATTAAGGGTTTGTAAAGTTTTTCTAAGGGAAGTACACTTTCTAAGCTTTAGAGAAAGCACAAACACTCACTTATGAAGCCAGGTACTCCTACACCCCTAACTGCTTACTTTAAGAACAACTTTGCTTAAACTGGTAAAAGTCCTACAGTCAGTGGACAAACTTGCCTCATATTTCATAAAGAAAACAGAAGATGTTAAACAGCAAATCACTTATATACACACGATCTCTAATCTTTCTTCTTCCTTTAGGAAAAACTAATGAAATGCTTCACTTTAACCTCTCCAAAGCTAGTAAAATTCCATGGGTGCCTGGACCCTGTTTGTTCCTCTGTTACTGTGGTAGCAATGCTTTACTCCTTTTCTTAGTCTCTCTCTCTCTCTCTCTCTCTCTCTCTCTCATTTTAGTGTTTCTATTACCAAACTGCTGCTCTCCCAAATTAAAAAAAAAACAACCAAGAAAACAAAAAATACAATCAGAAAACCACCAACAAGCAGAAGAAAATCCTCTCTGAGTCCACATCCCTATTGAGAACTGCCATTTTTCTGCTCTCATGCGTAGCTTCAATTTTTGACGGCTCTGTCTATATCTGCTATTCCTAACTTCCCAGTCACTTGTCCACACTCCAACTCGGTTTCTGTTTCATTGTTCAACTGGAACCAGGCCCCACAACTTCCACATGAGCTCTTTGTCCCATCATACTTCACTTATGTCTTACAGGTCACTCTGCTATTACTGCATCAAAACCATGTGCTCTTTGTCTCCCTGAGACCATGCTCTTCTGCTGTTCCTTCTCCCCAGGGACCATTTTTGTCAGTAACCTTTGCTGACTTTTCTTAAAATAATCCCAAATGCTTGGGTTCACAGGGCTCAGAAATATTTTCCCTTACTCCTTTCTGAGTACCCTCATTCCTTCCAAACACTATAAAGATAACCTGTGTCTGAGGACTTGAATGTGTTTTTCCCACCTCGTTAAATTTTGCTTTGTTAAATTTTGCTCATTCAAGGCCCTTGAAATTACACTTATTATCTCTCTTTACCTTACTCCAAAAATAATTTGTTATCAAGTACTCATAATCTCACATCTAAAATATAGTAAATATAGTAAAATATAGTAATAGTGGACTCTCCAAGTCCACTGCTAATAGGTCTTATTTGATTGGTTGCATTACCTTCATAATTAATCTTCTCAGTTGCTTTATTGATTCTCCACACACAAATTAGAAGAATTCTTGATAAACACTCATTGAAAGATGTTACTTGCCCATGTAATTGTTTCATTGGCTTCAAATAAAGCCCAACTACCAAATCTAAGGTCCTGATGATGTGGCTCCTGCTGACATTCCAATTGTACCAGTCCTACCCTCACTCACAGATTGCTGCAATCTCCAAAACTCCAACTTTATTTTTATGTTTAAAACTTTAGAAAAATCTGTTTCCATGATATAATTATATTGTCCTGGCATTATATATGTATGGTACTTTCTCCTCAATAACTTTTCAACTGAAATGCCACAAAACCACTGCAACTTTCTACCCACTGTAACTAAATAACCTGATTCATATAATCTATTTTAGCACCTTATTTGCTTTGTTCATATCATTCAGATATTGTAAACACTAGCTTATTTACTTTTATCTTATTTACTCCTTTATATGCCTGTTTTGTCATCTCTTGTATACTCTCTCTGTAGTATATCTGGCATACAGTATTGAGTAAAGAAATAAACGAAAAAGCAGGATAGCTAAAGCAGT
This sequence comes from Craseonycteris thonglongyai, assembly GCA_004027555.1. Lineage (NCBI taxonomy): Eukaryota > Metazoa > Chordata > Mammalia > Chiroptera > Craseonycteridae > Craseonycteris > Craseonycteris thonglongyai. The sequence continues at coordinate 18,651 of PVKE010031449.1, forward strand.
TTTCTATCATTTTTCATGTCAGGGAATAATGTCATAATAGTTCTGTCATAAAACCAAAGGGAAACATTAGAAAAATATTTAAAGGTATTTTAAGTCAAATTTGATTAAAGTTGCCAAACAGTAACTCCTGATAATGATGTATTTATTTTCTTAAGGTGACTAAGGCCTCATTTAGGAAGTTGTTCCCTGTTTAGTATAAATCAAGAAATAAAAAAATGAACACAATTTTCTTTTAAAAAATAATATTAAAATACAGTAAAATGTTTGTATAGTAACTAGTTATTTTGGTTTTTTTTGTACTTTTTTTAAATTTATTGTTAAATTTGATGAGGTTACATTGGTTGGTAACAATTAGACAGTTTACAGATGCACAAGTCCAC
>PVKE010031450.1:0-19025 GCA_004027555.1 Craseonycteris thonglongyai
AGTCTCCATAGTTGCACATCATTGGTTTTTCCACATAGTTTCATTCCACAGGTGGGCGGGGCTGCACAGGGCAGGAACTGAGCCGGGGTCTTGCCCCGGTGAGAACTGAGGGCATTCCCCAGTTCAGCATATGAGTCTGCACGGGCCAGGGCTGGGATTCGATCCTCGGTCCCCAGGGCTGCAAAGTGAGCACCTAACCCACTGAGCCATCCCAGCTTCCCCCATGTCTGTATTTAAAGCAGTGTTTCTGGTAATATTGCTGTCTGATCACACAGTGTCATGCAGACTCCAAGGTAGCCAGTCAAAGGTGGACTTCTACTTCATCTTCATGTTGAATGTGCAGTAATACACCTACATTTGACTTTGTGCTCTAACAGCTCACCTTCCTTAGCAAGTGTGATTCAGTGACCAAAGTTGAATTGCAAGAATGTCCCATCCCTTTGCTTACCTACTCAGATTTATTAGCATTTTCCATCGAAGACATCAAATAAAATATTTATTTTCTGACAGGCAGAGGAAGAGCAAAAGGTAGCAAGTGTTTCCTTCTGACTAGTAATGCTGATGTAATTGAAAAAGAAAAAATAAACATGTACAAAGAAAAAATGATGAATGACTCCATTTTAAGCCTTCAGACATGGGATGAAGCAGCATTTAAAAAAAAGGTAAGTCTTTTCATCTAGGCCACTCTTTCAGAACCTGACCATAAGTAACAAACAGGGAATATGCACATAATTGGTACCTTTTATCAGATGGCTCTGAGTGTTATATTAGAATAGCAAGTTTAAGCTTAAAAATTTGTCCTGGAGTGAACATCAAATTCATTTCATCTTTAAGTCTCAATGACATTAAAATGTATTTATCAATGTTAATACCTAAAGTTACATTTTTAGATCTAAAAGGCAAACTGAGCTAAAATTGCTCTTAAGTTGACAGTTTGTGTTGAGGACAACACCCTACCACTGCAAGACATAGCCCTTCTTAGTCTTTTCCTCAAAAAAGATTTAGATGGTGGAGGCTCTTCTGCCTGCCATTGCATCCAACGGGTTTACATTCTGGAAGTGGGTATAATTACATCTGAAACAGTGAATTTGTACAATATGCCTATTTGTGAAGGATGTTTTAAGTTTTATGAGCCATTAAAGTAGAAAGCATAGTTCACATGACTATTTTATGAATATCTTTAGTACTTTTATAGGCATCTTTGATGAGGAAATTAAAAGATTAATTGGAGGCCACAGTGAAACATTGACTAACAGAGTTTAGGAGAACCAATAAAATTATCTATGTGATTTTTATAAACAGTGCCAGGTATGGCATGTCCATGGAAGTTGTATATGAATAAAGAATGAATAATTATATACATATATGTATGTGTTCTAGTTATACTCAAATTATGTTTATGAGGTGTTTTTTGTTTGTTTGTTTTTTCCCTCATGTAGATTTGCCAGATACAGAGTCATGAAAAATTCCTCAGGGACAGTCAAGGAAAAGCAGAACCTGTACTTGATAAGAAAAATAAAAAACTGCTCTGCAGAAAGTGCAAAGCCTTTGCATGTTATACAGCTGATATAAGAGTGGTGGAGGTAAGCTGCCTTTTTCACAAAGAGCACTGCGACATTTTTTCACACTAATTAAAGCATACTAACTGTTGGTGTGACATTTATAGCAAGAGTACTATTCTTTCTGTTGTTATCATGGTCATATTCCATGTGTTTTACAAAAGCTAAAAAGTTGAAAAGAAACCATTAATGTTCAACAATACAGAAATAGTTTTAAAAATTGCTGCATAGCCACTTAATTAAATATTATGTAGCTATTAAAAATAATGATTATGCTAAATGCAAGGAGGTTTCCTGGATTAGATCCTAGAACAGAAAAGGGTATTACTAGGAAAAAATGGTAAAACCTGTAGTTTAGCTAATAGTAATATACCAATATTAATTTCTTAGTTTTGACAAATATACTATTATATGTAAGATGTTAGCATTGAGGAAAGCTGGGTGAAGGGTATGCAGGAATTCTCTGAACTATATTTGCATTTTATTTGTAAATCTAAAATTATTTCAAAGTAAAGTGTATTAAAATGAGTTTGAAGCTTATGTAGTATAATGAAAAACTTACAAACTAACGGTAAAGTGGGAATAAAAAACAAACAGCGTAAAGTTGAAAATACGTTATGATTATAGCTGTGAAATAATATCGGCAATATCATATCACCAACAACAACAAAAATCAAAACACTTTGTACAAAAAATAAAAGATTAAAGGACATATACTAAAATGTATTAATATTTTGTAATGATACTCCATGGTTTTTTTCATGGCACTATTTTATGTTTTCCAAATTTTCTTTTTGGGGTACAGATCATTTACATTATGAAAACAAAATATCTCCTTGTTTGAAAAACATGACATGTGCAGGTTAGCCATATATATATTTCTTTTCTTAAAACTTTTAGATAAAGGGTTAGAAAAGTCTCCAAAGACCAAAATTGGATGTAACTCTATTGCTGAAGATGGAGGGGAGGGTGAAGTACATGGGCTGGTTCAGATAATGAGTGATTACTTTAGGGTTCTGTTTGGTCTTCAGAAAGCTGGGGAAGCTGGGATGGCTCAGTGGGCTAAGCACTCGCTTTGCAGCCCCGGGGACTGAGGATCAAATCCTGTCCCGGCCCTGGCCCATGCGCACCCCTATGCTGAACTGGGGTATGCTTCCCATGCGGGAGGCCCCCAGTTTGATTCCTACCCCCTGGTTTGGGTGCACCTCTCATGCAGGAGGCCTCCAGCCCAGTTCCTGCCCCACATGGTCCCTGCCCACCTGTGTGGTACAAAACCATGTTGAAAAACTGATGACGTACAACTTTGGAGACTGCTCTGGGCCCTCCTCCTTCAGTCTGTTTGTCTCTGTCAAAAACAATAAAATAAATCTTAAAAAAAAAGCTGAAGTCTAATCAGTCCAACTGTTTGAGCAGAAAGCGTATCAGGGGTGTTACTGAGAAGTTCCCAAACTGTTCTGAGTCTTTTTTAGCTATAAAAGATCCTTTCAGGACCGACTAGGGTGATTTTTCTATTGACAATGGCCCTTTGAGACTGTACATGTTCCTGAAGGACAGATATGTTGGATCTTCATTTGTTCTGTGCACTGTGGCCTTTTTTTTCAGATTTGCTCAACAGTTGACTGTAGGCGGGGCCCGTGGACACATTAGTCCTTGAACCTGTTCAGATTCACAGTGACCCTTGTTCTTTCCTATAGCTTTTGGATTATGCCTTTCAGGCTGCTGGTGAACTCAGGCTTCACAGATCATTAACAAATACCCCTTTTGTTTCTGAGTTAATAAAGAGTATCTACTTTAAGAAGCTAGGTTGCCTGGACATTTCTTAGTCCTCCTCTTCAGGATCTGCCCCCTGTCGCCTCACTTACTCCTCCGCCTCCACCCATGTAATTGGGAATCAGGCTGCATGGATTCTGCATTGGCTTTCAGGTGAATCTATATTTCCTTCTTTCCCCATCTGTAAAATAAGTGGGATCTCACTCACTCGTCATCTCAGATCATGATGCAGTTTTCTTTTTTAAAAAAAGATTTTATTTATTTATTTATTTTTAACAGAGACAGAGACAGAAAGAAGGGCTCCATGGTTGTGTCATTAGTTTTCCAGATGGTTTTATTCCACTCAGGTGCACGGGGGCAGTGCAGGGCAGGAGCTGGGTGGGGGCCTCCCTCATGGAAGGCACACCCCCTCGAGCCAGGGGCCAAACTGAGGGGCGAGAACTAAACTGGGGGCCTCCTGAGTGGGAAGTACACCTCAGTTCAGCATATAGGTCTGCACGGGCTGGGGCTGGGATTCGATCCTTGGTCCCCAGGGCTGCAAAGCAAACGCTTAACTCGCTGAGCCATCCCAGCTTTCCCACAGTTTTCTTTTTTTAATCACAATTATGTTCTGGTTCTAACATTCTGTTTTGTATGTTATTCAATCCTTTCATCTGTAGCAGTGCCATTACACTGTACTTGGAGATGATTTCAGACAGTGCTTTGTGAGTAAATTACACCCCAAACCAAAGAGTTTTGGGAGTTTTGAGAAGAAAGCAAAGATAGTCTGTGCCAAACAGAACTGCAGCCACGACTGGGGAATCTACGTGAAGTATAAGACATTTGAGATTCCAGTTATAAAAATTGAAAGTTTTGTGGTAGAGGATATTGCAACTGGAGATCAGAAACTATATGGAAAGTGGAGAGACTTTCATTTTGAGAAGCTACCATTTGATGCTGCAGAAATGTCCAAATGAGCTCAGGACCCAAATCTTCAGCTGCAGAGAAATGTGTGACCTTGAGTGAAGAAGAAATATCCCCACTGGGTAAATCATGAATGGTTTGTACCATTGTGAAGATTTTTACTGAAGACTTGCCTTGTACTAAATATTTATCACTTAATTCACCTTCTGTTCATTGTTTTCAACCATTTGTACTATATCATAGATGTAAAGCACACATAAGTGAATCACCACACTGAATGCTCTAAGTACTTAGGGAGAATTAAAGAGCCTTAACTTCTCTTTCTATCCTTTCCTTCAGAACCAACTGCCAGAGTTAATCCCAGTACACTGGGATAAATGCATGGATGAGTGAATGGAATGTTGGAAGGTTTTCCATACTTCCCTTTCTTTCCTTAACCTTCTATAAACCAGCTTCTGCCCTTAACAATCTACTGAAATTCTTCTTGTCGTGGTCACCAGTGGTTCTGGTTGCCAAACCCACTGGGCACTTCTTAGTCCTTCTCTCTGAGTTCTTTGCTACTTTTGACCCTGTTGAGCATGCCTTTCCCAGAACTGCCTATTGGCTGCTCTCTCTCTTCTAGCTCTATCCCAGTCTTTTCTATTGGTCCTCTTTGCTGATCCTATAAATGTTGATAATTTTGAGGGTTCAACATATACCCCTCTTGTTTATGAATTAATAAAGAGTATCTGCTTTAAGAAGCTGGGTTGCCTGGACATTTCTTAGTCCTCCTCTGTAGGAGATGTCCCCTATCACTTCATTTGCCCCTCCGCCTCCACCCACGTAATTGGGAGACAAACATCAATGTCACAGTTTACATGTACTCATGTTTGGGGTGAGTCTGAGTTGTTTCAAGATTTGTACCTGAGAAGTTGCAAGCCCAAAGAGCACACCAGGTGACTGAGTGTGAGACAGGTTTATTGAGACTTACTGACCCGGAGCATCTCCAGCGGCAGCAGGCCGGAGTGGTGGTGAAATGTCTGCAGGTGGGGGAAGCAAGGTTATGTAGGTACAGCAAAACAGAGCATGTGTGGGAGAAGTCATCTGGCAGGCCCTGCTCGGACTTACATAGCGTCCCAAGAAGCCAGGAGACTTGGATTGCGGCTGGTGTCCAGAACTGGCGGTCTGATAAGCAGTGTTCCCATGGAGTTGGGAGACCTTGACTGCCTGCCAGCTCATCTGCCTGTGGGCACAATCTCTACAACTCATGTAGCAGTGTGTGGCATGTAATCTGAAAATCCTATAGTAACGTTTAGTAACGGGGGCTTGAAAACGATGCAGTACTTCTTAAGCAGTTGACTTCTGCTCTTTTAATTTATTGTACATCTTTCCCTATTGTTTTCACAACCTGTGCCATCATTCCCTTTGAATGGTCATCTCGAGCCATTTTCCAATAATAGTGGATGGCCAATACTTGGACTTTGTTCTCAGCTCCCTTGTATGGTACAGATGAGGCAGCTTAATTGGCTGTTCTTTCTGACTCTGGGGGGTGAACACATATTGTAACACAAAGACAATGTACTGTAGAGTTCTATAGCTGGAACCTATATAATTTTTACTAATCAAGGTAACCGTAATAAATTTAACAACAACAACAAAAATATTAGAGCACTTGTTCAGATGGCACTCTGGTATCTCTTAACAAAGTTTGCTGGTTCTCCAGAGCCTAGTTTGGGGTTTTTCCAGACATGGAGACAGCTGCCTTAGTTTTTCTGTTTCCATCCAAGTATTTTGTGTAATTCGCCATAGGCTCTATAGTAATTTAAGCATCTTCCTAAAATGAATTCAGATGAGCTGTTTGTAATTCATTTTGGTGGTCTAAAAGCCACCTCATTAACATAATAGGAGACATCTTTGTCACTCTCCTCACCTAGGAAAGTCCAAGGGTTTTAGGAGCTCTATGTTAGAAGCTGGGGCAAAGACCAAATATATATTTATTCTTTTAAATCACAGTCTATCTCTTTTTATATGTAATTGCCTTCTGAGGATTCTGTTGCTCAAGAACTCCAAAAGGATGTTGGAAATCTATTGAGAAAAGCTCTTTCAAGTATCTGAATGACCCAGTTTAGATGAAGGTGAATAGTATCTCCTCTTCAGCCAACAGAAGACAGAATAAAGCCTTGTTTGACTTTAGCATGGAGTCAAGCCATTGGCAGGCACAGAGCCTGGAATAGAGGAGGCACTTGACTAATATGTACTGAATGAAAGACACTGGTAGGTAGAAGTTTAAGAAGTGAAAACTCTTGACTAATGCCCAAATGCTGGTAGTTGGATTTCTGATCAAAGGCGGCATTTCAGAATCAACCCAGGAGTCTTTTTCATGGGCACATGCCCAGCCCCCATTAAAATTTCTGGTAGGGTATCCAGCCACATGTATTTTTTGAAGTTCCTCTGATACATAAACAAAAGTTCCACAAGATTCCTCTCAAGAATTAAATTCTTGTTCTGACATGATTTGCAGATCAGAGAACATAGCCTTCATACACCAAAGATTCTCTAAGGCAAGGGTTTTACTTTTTCTTTTTTTTTTTTAAGATTTATTTTATTATTTTGAGAAAAGGTGAGAGACAGAGAGAAGAGGGGAGGGCCCAGAGCAGTCTCCATAGTTGTACATCATTAGTTGTGACATGGTTTCATTCCACACAGGTGGATGTGGGGCCATTTGGGGAACTGAACTAGGAGGCCTCCTGCATGGGAGATGAGAACCTTTGCCACCATCCTGGAGGTTACTAGTTGCGCTGCAGTTCAGCATATGGGCTTGCACAGCCTGGAGCTGGGAATTGAACCCCAGACCTCTTGATTGTGAGGCAAGCGCTCAATTACTCCAGCATCCCCAAGGGAAGTGTTTTAAAATTGAGAGTCAAAGGATTGGGTTGCTAAGGAAAAAAGACCATTAATTTATATCATTCATTTTCTGATTGGTGGGGGCAATTGGACTCTCAAGGGTCGGCTGACTCAGTGGTCAGCAAGTGGGATTGTGAGATAAGAAGAGGGGTAGTTTCAGTGGATTCATGGTCAGCAGGTAGGGTCTTGGGATATGGCCAACAGTTGGAGTCAGAAGACATGGTCAGCAGGGGAGGGAGGTTACAAGACCTGGGCCAGCACCTCAGTTGTCCTTGGCATCTGCTAAATAAGCTGATAAAGCAAGTTTTGTGGTGAAATAGACAATTCAGGGAATGCAATTGGTCAGGTAGATGGAGTCAGAGTTTAAACTGCAAAATGTCCTAGTCACTCGAGTGGCATCAGAGACCAAACTGCAGAAGGGCCTAGATACTCAATCACAAAATTATTAAACTTCTCAGGTGGTTCAAGTACAATCCATTATACAACCACCACATGCTCTTCTTATCTCTGTGGCTCCAGCCTGTGCTGACACTTATATTTTCACCTGAAATGAAAAATTGCCTTCCATCAAATGCCTGCTTGTGCAACAAGGTCAGTAAATTCGAATCCTCACCCTTAAAACTGATATTAATATTAGAAGGTTAAAAAGCCAACAGGGAAGCCGGATAGCTCCGCAGGTTGAGCGCTCATCTTGCACGAACCCTGGCCCCAGCCTGTGCTGACCCACATGATGAACTGGGGTGTGGCCCCCCAGTTCGGTTCTCCCCGGACCAAACTTCGCATGTGAGAGGACCCAAGCTCGAGGGCATGCCTTCCATGTGGGGGGTTCCCGGTCTGGTTCCCGCCCTGTGCAGCCCCTCACCCACCTGTGGGATGAAACTATGTTGAAAGCTGATGATGTGCAACTATGGAGACTGTTCTGGGCCCTCCCCCCTTCTCTCTGTCTCTCTCTCTTTCTGTCAAGAAAATGATAACAATCAATCTTTAAAAAACAAACAAATGAACCATCAGGTCAGCATTTCCTCAAGTGTGTCCTGTGGAACACAGTGCTGTGAGATGCTCTAAAGGTCCATTTCTATGTCATGTGCTGCCCGCTCTTCCCTCACATGAGTGATTTACAGCATACACTGTGATTGGGGGTCATTGCATCGGGCCTGCGGTAATAAGACCCATTGAACTCAGTGGTTCCCAAATCTTCTGACCCTGGAACCCTTTTATTCGTGGGACATCACTAACATCCTGTGGAAGCACAAGAGAGGCATCCAGCCCCGATGCTAACTAGACCAAAATGGAGTATTAATTTCAGGATCATACTAGGAGCTGTTTTATTATACTATGTAGTAGCACTATAAATTTCACTCAACAAATGTGTGTGTAATATGTAGACCTCAGATGTTAGTAGGCAAATTATTAAAACTGTTAAAAATATCAGCTATAATTATATAATCTTTGTTCATGATAATTTGACCCTCTGAGTGAACAAAATGCCTTGGTTATTAAATTCTGTTTGTGGTCATGACATTTAACAACTTCCTAGAAGGCAGCCAGTGGAACCTTAGTTATCGTATTTTCCGGGGTATAAGATGACCGGGCGTATAAGACGACCCCCTAATTTTACAGGTAAAACATAGGTTTAGGCCTATATTCGCTGTATAAGACTACAGCCTCGGAAGTGGGGGGTAGTCTTATACAGCGAATATAGGCCTAAACCTATGTTTTAACTGTAAAATTAGGGGGTCGTCTTACACGCCCGGTCGTCTTATACGCCCTTTTATACCGTCTTATACCGGAAAATACGGTACTGTTTTGCAGAAGTGACTCTAAATTGCTCCTGCATAGCCCTGCAGAGTACTGCACACTGTTCTCACATAACCCTGAAAGGGAAACTGCCCTTTCTTCATTTAAGTGACTAGGAAACTCCCAATATCTTTAGCCACGTGCTAGTAGACCTCCTAAGTCTAATGTAGTCCTATTGAGTGATTTTTTTCCTCCTTCCAAATCCCACAAATTTTCTTCTAATAAGACTGACTGCAAACATGTCCCTTTTAGCTGGGCCTAGCACAGAGAGGGTCCGGCTTACCTTGACCTGAATGCTTTTCAAGCTTAATAATATTTATAAGTATTAAAATAATGAAACATTGAGATTTAAATACAACGACAGTAAACCATTGAAATTTCATATTCACTAGCTATTAGGGAAATGCAAATCAAAAGCACAAGACAGCACCTCATACCTGTTAAAAGGGCTATCGTCAATAAGAAATAACAAATGCTGGAGAGGCTGTGGAGAAAAAAGAATCCTCATACACTGCTGGTAGGAATATTAATTGCTACAACCACTATGGAAAACAGTATTTTTTGAGGCTCCTCAAAAATTAAGACTAGAGCTACCATATGACCTGGCAATCCCTTTTCTGGACTTTAATTTGTAAGCTGAGGTTTTCTGGAATGCTGACAGTGAGTCATTCCCACCCCATGAGTCCTGGAGTCCACAGCCTCCCCAGGGAGACACGTGAAGGAGATCATCCCCATTCTAGCCAAATTATCGCGGTGAATGCACTTGTAACTCTCAGCCAGGACAGCTTTGTTCCCCCACTGAGCTGAGAGGAGTTTGGCCACAGTTCCCGTTTTCTTTAGATACCTAGAAACTTTATGAAAGTCTTCTTGCTTCAAAACTCTTCTCACATTTAAATCCTTTATAAGTACCCATTAACCCTTTACATAAAATGTTGCCCTCTACTTATAAATAACACAGTAGTTAGTCTTAACTGACTGCCTACAAAGCACAGGCACTCTGTAAACACTTGAATGAATGTCTCATTCCCCCTCCAGCAGCCCTGGGAGGTAGGTGCTATTATTGGTCAGTGGTACGTCTGGTATTTGAGCTCATGCTGCCTGATCACACATTTAGCCACTTTATGATGCAACATCTCCTAGCAAATTTCCACTTTATCTGGAATCCACACCACAAAATAACATGAAGAAAATTCATTTTTCCCTCCTTGAATTCTGCTCTTATTGTAGATGCATTAGCAGACATGGAAGATTTTATCAAAAAAGCAACTTAAGAACATACCACAGAAAAAGTAAATGATTACCTACTGTGTGCTGCTCTAATATGTCCTGTTCCAAGGATCAAGTTGTATTGAATATAATCTTGATATTAAGCTTCCTATAGAGTACATTTTATTGGTAATCTATAACAGGCAACACACAACAATCAATAGACCAGGACACACAATTAACTAGAACACCCCATTCTCAAATATTCATTAACTGTGGTATATTAATAATATGAAGATACCCCTAAAAAATCTTTTGATGCCTAGGTATACTTTTAAGACCTCCTACATCACTCTGGGAGCTTGTTAAAAATGTTGATTCTTGGGCACTACCCCAGATCTTCTGCATCAGAATCTCACACAGAGAGGGTGGGATGGGAGGAAGATAGTGATTCTTGTAGGTTATGAGAACCTTGGGCAGTGGTTCTCATACTGCTGCCTATTAGAATCATCGGGGCAGGCTTTTAAAATCCCAGCATCCAGGCCTCCCCCTTACCAATTAAACCAGATTCTCTGAGGATAAAATCAAGGCACAATTTTTTTTTTTTTAATCCCACAGATGTTTCTATTTCAATAACACATTTATAGAGGAAGGGCAAAATCTTCAAGATAGTATATGTTTTATATGGATTTATGGATACATGTATTATGTTTTTATGTTAGGGGAAAGTGGAAATCTTTGTAAACACATGCTATTCACGTCTGTGTAAATAAATGGCTGTGCAGAGCTTCAGATGCTGCAGATCACAGTTGTGTAGCCCTTTCTATGTGAGTCCTGCCCAGGATTGCTGAGTGGCTCAGACAGAACAACTATAGAACGAAGTGTCTACACTGTCTGGGTAGCCAGTCTTGTAGAGCAGTCTAGACTCTAGAGAGCCCCCTGGGTACCAGCTCTCTTCTTTTAAAAAAAATATTTCCTCCTTTATTTTATTTGTTAAATATTTTATTGTTTGAGAGAAGATGAGAGAGAGACAGAGAGATAAAAGGGCAGTCTACACAGTTGCACATCATTAGCTGTAACATAGTTTCATTCCACATGGATGGATGTGGGGCTGCACCGAGTGGAACCAGAACCAAACTGGGGCCTCCTGCATGGGAGGCGAGAACCTTCACAGTCATCCTGGTGGCTCCTGGTTGCTCTGCAGCTCAGCATGTGGGCCTGCACAGACTGGGGCCGAGGCTCAATCCCCGGACCTCGGAGTTGCAAGGCAAGTGCTCAAACTGCTGAGCTATCCCAGCACCCCCTATTTTTATTGTTTGAGAGAGGTGTGTAAGAGAGAGAGAGAAAGAAAGAGAAGGGGGGGTGGACCCGGATCAGTCTCCATAGATGTGGGGCCGCATGGGGTGGAAACCTAACTGGAGGCCTCCCACATGGGAGGCGAGAACAGTAGCCCCTGAGCCATCCTGGTGGTTACCAGTTGCGTTGCAGTTCAGCATGTGGGCCTGCACGGGCCGGGGCCAGGACTTGATCCTCGAACCTGCAAAGTGAGCGCTTAACCCTCTGAGCCATCCTGGCTTTCCCGTCTTCCTATTCTATATTTGAGAGATTTTCTTACTGAATCAACTTTTCCTGTGAGTTTTTAGGAGTTTTGTTTGTTTGTTTGTTTTATTAAAGAGCATGGGAGGGCCAGGATGGCTCAGTGGGCTGAGTGTTTTCTTTGCAGTTTTGGGGTCTGAGGATTGAGTCCTGGCCCCAGCCTGTGCGGACCCATATACTGAACTGGGGTGTGGCCTCCTAGTTCAATTCTCGTCAGGACGAGCTTCCCATGTGGGAGGCCCCGGTTCTGCCCCCAGCTCACTATGGTGTGTCTCCCATGCAGGAGGCCCTCTGCCTGGTTCCACCCTGTGTGGCCCCCACCCACTTGTGTGGAACAAAAGCATGTGGAAAACCGATGACATACAACTATGCAGACTGCTCTGGGCCTTCCCCCTTCTCTCCGTCTCTCTCTCTGTCAACAACAATAAAGTAAGTCTTTAAAAAATAAAAGAGAGAAAGCCGGGATGGCTCAGTGGGTTAAGTGCTCACTTTGCAGCCCTGGGGACCGAGGATCGAATCCCGGCCCCGGCCCGTGTGGACCCATATGCTGAACTGGGGTGTGCTTCCCATGTGGGAGGCCCCCAGTTTGGTTCTTGCCCCTCCGGTTCGGCCCCTGGCTTGAGGGGGTGTGCCTCCCATGCTGGAGGCCTCAAGCTCAGTTCCTGCTCTGCGCGGCCCCCGCCCACCTGTGTGGAACAAAACCATGTTGGAAATCTGATGATGTACAACTATGGAGACTGCTCTGGGCCCACCCCCTTCTTTCTCTCTCTCTCTGTCTCTGTCAAAAACAACAAAATAAAATAAAAGAGCTCTTTTATGTCCTCTGATCACTTTATAGCAACAGAAAATCATCTTGTTACTCTGAGGAGACAATTTTTTTCTTACAGTATCCTTCTGCTCTTTGCATTATTTCTGTGTTCTTTCCATTCCCCCCTCCCCCCATTATTTGTATAGGTCTATCTTTCAAATTCAAGCCTTGGCTCAAATGCTTGGTCATCTTCGATTCTGTTTCCCTATTTAAGAAGAGGCACTAAACATCTGACCATGGCAGGGCTTGTGAACAAGTGAGGTTTACTATGATAGTCAATGAAGTAGAGGTCCCCCAATGTCTATAACTGCAAGTCTCTTGGGCATTCTACCATTAACTATCATTTGTACCTGCTTCATTTACTAGTTTATCATCCACCCTATCACTGAACAAATATCTACTGGGCATGGACTTTGTACTGGGTCCTGGTGATTACCTATGAAGAGCTCACTTTGTAAAAATATAATCAGCTGCAAGTGAAGCAGTTTGTGGGTGGTAAACAGCACTGACTTAGCAACCACACTTCCAGAGCTGTAATCTCAGCTTCTCTACATGTGACTTCAGGGATTTATACGAGCTCTTATGCCTCCGGTCCCTAATTTAAAACACAGATAATCATGGTACCTACCTCAAAGGGTTGTGATGAGGATTACATAGGTCAATATATGCAAACAGCTTATAACAGTGCCTGGGACATAGTAAGTTCCACATAAATACTTAGCTATTACTATTTTTCAACAAGTTGGGAAGACTGCTTCTCAAGTAGCTTGAACAGTTTTCAAGCGGCTTCACAGCATTCACTGGGAAGGGGGTTGACAGCGGACCTGTGACGTGTGCCAGACACTAAGCTAGCTGTTTTACAGGTCACTCCAGTTAGGTGTAAGCCCAAGACCTGAAAAGGTAGGTGCTGGTTCTACTTCAGGGGGAAGAAAAAGGAGGCTCAGAGTGGGAAATGACTTTCCAAAGGCTCCATAGCTGGTATGAGTTGGGGCTGGAACTTGAAGCCAGGCTTGTCTCACTCAAAGTAAAAGCTTTGCCCACCTCTCACATGCCTCCCCTCTGTGAACTAACAATTCCAGCTGTGATATGCCGACTCCAGATGATTCCCTTTAGCACTCAAGCAGGCCTCTCCATTTCTTCTTTTCATAGTGTTAGGATAAATTAAATACATGCTAAGAAAGTCATACAATAGCATTGCTTAATAAATATCCTCTACTTTAACCTGAAATTCCTCCCCTCTCCCCGCAACCCCTTCCCAATACTCTGAACTGACGGAATTTCACTCAGAGGCCTGCTAAGCTCAAGTCCCAGGAAACTAGAATCGGTTAAACCATGAAGCCGAGTCTCTAAACAGGAAGAGGAGGTTTTACAGTTTAATCAATAATGAACTGCACACACAGGGACACACATGGCAAGAGGGGCTGTAGGAAGCAACAGCTAGATGGGGCTGTGAAGAAGACGTAAGACCAACAGAAGGTTCTCGTATAAATACTCAACCACCAGAGCCTGACCAACGCTGTCTTCTCGACGAAGAGGAAACGTCATTCTCACAAGCTCCCAGAAGGAAGATGGATAGTCTGTGGTGACTTAGTAAACCAAATTTTGTTAAATGAGTGAATGCTGGCAAATGTTCCCCGCACCATGACGGCATCATTACCTAGGCAGGAGCTGTAGGAGATGAATTCTCTTGGAATCAGGCTAATAAAATAAGCATCAAATGTATGATGATGGAAAGTGAGCTGATTCTGGGTGGTGAGCACATAATGTGATGTATAGACAATGTGATGTAGACTTGTACACCTGGAAACTATGTAATTGTTCTCAACCAATGTCACCACCCCAATAAATTCAACAATAAAAAAAAAAAAATAATAAACAGGAGATAGATTGGCATTATCCACATTTCAAAGCCAGTGTAATTGGGTGGTAGAACCATCAAGTTAAGGCGTATGAAAACTATTGTTTCTGTTGGTTTGTCATTATTCTACTATTTTAATGCGGACATGGCAGTAACACAGGAAAGTTTTAAAATGGAAATGTTGGGATATTCTATAATTTTGATAATTAAAGTTTACATTTTTTGGCAAAACATTATTATTTTTTTTTAAGAATTATTTATTTATTTATTTATTTTTGACAGAGAGAGAGAGAGAGAGAGAGAGAGAGAGAGAGAGAGAGAGAGAGAACCGAACTGGGAGCACTCCCCAGTTCAGCATATGGGTCTGCACAGGCCGGGGCTGGGATTCGATCCTCGGTCCCCAGGGCCCCTGGTGCTGCAAAGTGAGCGCTTAACCCACTGAGCTATCCCGGCTTCCCCCAAAACATTATTATTAACCAATATTCTTTTCCATCTCAATCAACATAATAGCAGGAAGAGGAAAAAGCATAAATGATTTTCACTGCATCTGCAATCCAAAAGGAAAAGTAAACAGATAAAACAGAAATGAAAGTTCAAACAAGTCCCCACTTTCTCCCCTTTCATTAATTGGGCAAAATGATCAAACTCTCCATGCTGAGGTGGCAACTCCCCAGTGTGCTTACAGGAAAAGTTTTATTGGGAGGAAAGCATGGATCTTAGAGTGCCCAACAATGTTAAATAAGCCATGTGATTTATGATGCGGGAGTCTTGGGAATCACTAGATGAGACAGTTGGTTTAGACGAGTCTTTGCTCCATGTTTGTTTTTACCATTTCTTCACTCTCTCTCTTCTCAGTTTTCATGGAGGTTTATTCTGAGAGTGGCCAACAATTGCTGGTCAACCCTGCTAGACGACAGCGATGTTATGAGTGAGCATCACCTACGGGCTTGTGAAGCGGATTGCTGACCAACCCCCAAGTTTCTGGTTCTGTGGGTCTGGGATGGTTTCCTGAATTGGCTTTCCCCACAAGTTCCCATATGGTGCTGATGCAACTGGTCACAGGAGCCATTGTGAGCGTGCCACCCCCCTAGGGGATGGGTACTATTCTGTGGACCCCACAAGGATGCTCACAGCTGCGGGCTGTACAGATCAAGGCTGATGCAGGCTCCTCTCTAAAGGGAAGAAGCAACTTAAAGGTGCTTCGTGTCAGCTGAACTAAGAAAAGGAAGCTGAACTTTGGGGACTATGCCCTCATCCCTCACCACACTTGTTTACTTGACAAACTGGACTCTGTGTGCCAGAGACACCAGGAGAAGTATGAGGTGGACACTGAGGTGATCCTGAGACAAAGCCCCAAGCTCCCCAGGACCCGGATCTTGACTCTGAGGTCCCTCAGCGTACCTGCTGTCATGCTGAAAGGAGGAACAGATGGCTGAGCCACACCGAAGGCATGGTGCCAACAGCAAGGGTGTTTTGCCTGGTGCCACCTCGTGTTTTCTTGCATGATTATTTCTCAGACACAAAAGCTCTGCACCTTACCTGTGATAATTACAGGTCACACTTGTAAACAAAACTAGCTTCAATGACAACCTCAGGTAAAAAAATGACATTCACTTATTCACCAATTCTAAAGACACGCATAACACATGCTTTTAAAAAAGTGGAGACCACAAAAAGGAAATAGAATTATATCATCAAGCATCCCCATTCCTTCTAAGATCACCTCAAAAACCAAATCCAAGGAGATCTCAATACTTGGACATTTTGTTGAGTTACTGACTCCACTCTGGTGGTTTACGTTTGTTTCCTCTTGAGCCCTGTGTGTCACCCCTCTTCCCACCCCCACTGGTTGCTGCCCTTCTATCTTGGTTTCCTTGTCCTCAAAGCAGACCTGTAGCTATGATTGTAAGCACGTCTAAGCTTTATCCTCAAATCCATAACATCTACTGAGGAACCCAGGACCTACTTTTGAGACCTAACACCCTCTGAATAAGGAATCTGGTCTTTGTTCGGGATCACTACAGACATGGCCAGATGAAATAGCATGTAAGAGTTCAGTGGGCACACAGTTCTGGTCCAAGGAAGCAACAGCTACTTCCATTGTGATTTTATTAGTAACAGCATCCTGTGCTCAGAGGTTGTTCTTCCGCTCTAGGGATAGAAGGTAAGCGATGGTAGAATGCCCAGGTCAGATTTTTAGAAGAGCTCTTCTGGTCTCCAAAAGAGAGTTGATGGATTACAGACTTGGGGTGAGGGTGTTGTAGGAAGCGACACCCAACGGAGGGTATCAGACGCTCAGACAACTCTTTAGATAGAGGAAGGAGATTTTATTAGCCGGCGGAGCATGCAGGGCTAGCAGCACCTAACACGCACTCTCCATGGGTACATTTCTTACAGTTTATATACTTTTTTCAGTGCCTATGTGATCCCTTTGTCTAAGATTCTATGTGCCATTTGTGACTCAAGGTGGGGAGGGGGAATCTCAGAATGTAGGAGTTTTGGATAAATCTTGTTAGAGGTTTCCTGATAAATCCTGTTACTTCTAAGTTTTCAAGGGCCAGTCATTGATTTACAGGGTGTAGTTAATCTGTCACCGGAGTGAGAATCTCCAGGTGGCCCTCTTCTGCTATCTTAAAATTCTTCCCCTCTCAAGGGGGTGGGGACGAGGGATAGGAGAAGTGCCAGAAGGTTATCTCTTGTGTGTTCCAAGATGCTTGCCATAATTTTATTAACACAAATCCATCATGTTCTGGGTGCATTGCAGTGAAATCAAGATTACCATAGTAATCTTAGAGTTTAAAATGGAAAGGCTGAGCATGAAAGCTGTTAAGAGAGGGAGATGTAGGGGATGCCAGGATAGCTCAGCGGTTGAGCACTTGGCTCGCAAAGAGGTCTAGGGTTTGATTCCTGGCCAGGTCCATGCAAACCCATATGCTAAACAGCGATGCAACTGTTAGCCACCAAGATGGCTCGGCATTGAAGGTGCTCACCTCCCATGAGGGAGGTCCCCGGTTCAGTTCCTGCCCTGCATGGCCCCATATCCACCTGTGTGAAATGAAACCTTGTCACAACTAATGATGTACAACTATGGAGACTGCTCTGCCCACACCTCCCTCCACTTCTTCTTTCAAAAACAATAAAATAAATTTTTTTTAAAAAAGGAGGGAGGGGAGGGGACATGTAGATTATTTTTAAAGAAATGCTCAAGCTACAGTACCAAGCAAAAGACAGTGGGTATAAGACCAGAGCTTAATTAATTCATGTTGATTGACTGACTTAATGACTTGGCTGACTGTTTAAATTAACCTGGCAGGAAAGGCATGGTTACAATAGCTCAGAAAATTAAGTTATTTCATAAGTGGTTTCATATGAACATCAACGCTCTTTTCTGTAAAATTATAAATGGTAATAAACAATTTACAAATGAACAATTGTCTGGAGAATGATTTTTAAGTCAGTCTTGGTTCATTGACTTTAATCAAATTGGAGGGGTTGTTAATTAGGGAGAAGTGTTAAGTGGCCTCAGAGTCTTGAATACCACCACACTAGATTTGTTCATTCCCCAATGGCTTAAAACTTCAAAAGATGGGGGAAAGGATTATATCTTGTTTTTCTAATGAGCAAAAGAAATCTAGACAGATGCACACAGGAATACACTTTTACAGAGATGACATTTTACATAAAAATTGGGAAATCTGACAACTGCATTTTATCAAAGACAGAGCTAAGGGCTGGTTAATTGTATAAAATGTAACCATTTTAATAATTAAAACTCATCTAGATTATCTGACAAAGACATTGACATAGGAAAGTAGGAATGAGAACAAAATGGTTAGCCGCGCCTGCTTTTTGTAATAAATTACATTGTTGAACAGATTTTGTATAAACAGATATTATGATTTCTTGCTTGAATGTCCTTCTCCCATATTTCTCTGGCATTAGACATTTCTTGGTCAACTTTCAGATTTTTGGTATTAAAAGAGTCCATGCTTTTTCCAGTGCATTTGTATGGAAAAACAAAAGGGATGTCATTCTTTGAAGCAGCACCTGCCACACAGTCTCCTATAGCAGGTTTTTCCACCCCCAGCTCCAAGGACAACTTTAAAGCCCATGTATTAAAATATGTACATACAATTCTCAAATAATTTATTGTGTTGAATTGGATGGTGTATTAAAAAACTTTTAAACTCCAGTTATTTACAACATAATTTTGTAACCACCAAAAAGATTTAGCTTCTAGTTATGTTTGACAGAGAAGAGCTTCTATTTCCTCAAAGACCTTAAAACAAAAAAAAAATTTCTTTGAAGATTTTATTGTTTGAGGGGAAGCCGGGATGGCTCAGTGGGTTAGGCGCTCACTTTGCAGCGCCAGGGACCGGGGATCGAATCCCGGCCCCAGCCCGTGCGGAACCATATGCTGAACTGGGAGCTCCCCCAGTTCAGTTCTCTCTCTGTCTCTCTCTCTTTCTCTCTCTCTCTCTCTGTCAAAAAACAATAAAAAAAAATTAAAGAGGAATGTCTGGGACTCTAGCCACTCTCATTTACCGTATTTTCCGGCGTATAAGACGACCCCCTAATTTTATAGTTAAAACATAGTTTAGGCCAATATTTGCTGTATAAGACTACAGCCTCGGAAGTGGGGGGT
>PVKE010031451.1:0-19040 GCA_004027555.1 Craseonycteris thonglongyai
TGGGAATTTAGGAGAATCATTTTCTCTCTCTAGGTCTGGGTTGTCTCTTAGAAAAAGATAACTATCTCTTTGGGATGTTTTAAAATGAATGAATTATTAGAACTTAGGAAATCCTGGCTATTATTATCTATAAAATAAAGAGGATAGTTTTTGTTTTTTTAACAATGAATAGGATTGTTTTAAAGATTAAATAATTTATTACAGTACTTGGCACATTTATGTGCTTAATTAAATTAATAAATGTAGCTTTTATTATCACAAATATGAATTATACAACTTAAATTTTTCAAAAGATGCTTATACAACTGTTTTCTATTTTTAGTTTGGAAGAATAGAGATGAAAATGAAGCATTGCCCACTTAAATATTAAAATACTTGTGAGTAATTAACAAATTGCAAATTGCTTTTTGGTTATTGACCAAAAGATAGGAGGGGCTATTAGTCTAAATAATGAACAAATTGACAGTTGTTACATGAATAAAAATAGTTCTTTATGCTGTGTCTCCATTATAGTTGGCAATGGCTTTAAAGTCCCAGTTATGTTTGGTTTATTTAGACACAGTGTTTAAGTATCATCTCAAAGAGCTAAAATCTAAGATGTAATTATATTTGGAGAAAAAAAGAAAACAATTAATACTATACTATTTAAACACATGTTAAAGATATTTTAAATCTACTTCAGACTCTGATATTACTAATTTTATGAGTCAAGAAATTTAAGCACTGTCAAAAATACATGATTTTCACTTATAGGTACATTGTAGCATACTCAAAACTACAATTGAATAGTGAATCATAGCTGTGATTTTAGGTGCTGAGAATAAAAATGAAATAATATAATATTTTCCTCTCCTTAGAATATATTTAGTCTAGTTAAAATGTGCTGGTATAGATTTGAGCAAGTAATAATTGACTGTATTTCAAGACTAGAGGCAAAGCCCAAGGTGCTAACTCAAGCAGGTCATTAGCACACTGGTAGAAACACTCACAGGATGTATTAGGTCTGTCTTTCTATTTGTGCATTTTATACATTATACTTATTGAAGATGTTAAAACTTGAGTTTAATAATATATTTTGGTACAACTTGGTAATTTATTTTACCTTGTATATTGACCATTTCCTATCTATTTTTTTATATTTTATTATCCTCTTTCCTATCTACTTTATTTCTTTTGACAGTACTGAATAAATACAGAATTGTTTTCACTCCTTGGTTTTTAGATGCTATGAAGTCTATTAGGCAAATATATAACATTAGATCTCTCGGAAGTTTAGAAATTTGTGTCTGTAGTTGGTAAATACTTATTGTTTATTGTTGATTAAATTACTCATCAAGTGTTTAGCATTTTAACCAGCAACATATTAAATATTTTAAGAAATTAGAAATCTGTATTTCTTATACATAAAAGCATTATCTGCAGAATTCAATGTATTAAATACTTATTGCAAATAAATGTTTTCCCTGGCTACTTTGTTTTCCTTTCTATATTGCTGACTGGAAACATTTCTCATTCTCTCACATTCTTGCTAGTGTTTATTAAAAATTTTATCTTTTTCATCTCCTCGTGGTACTTACAATTTTGTTTTTTTTCTGTGTCTATGAAATCCAGCCTTTCCTCATTTAAAGTCTGTGATTTCCATTTACTCCTGCACGCCTGTACTCCTCAATATAATCTGCTCAGCATTGAAGCTTGTTTATTTTTTTCAAGAAATTTTTTTACTCTAAGAGGTCACAAACACTAATATTCTTGAGATTCCAGTATATAAATTAAATATATAAGGGGGTAACTATCATTAAAAGGAAACAGTGGGACCTGTGGCAAGGGTATAGCGCAGACCCTCCCTACACATATTCAAATGTAAAACTTGTAAACTGTATTTGCCAGCTAAACAAGGATGTCACTGTTACTGCCATTTGCTAACCCTGGTCATGGGATGAAGCCCAAACTCTTGGCATGCTCTACACATCTGGTGCTTGCCCTCTGACTCAGCCCCTCTTCCTGTCATTTTGTGATATGCACACAAGATGCCAGTAACTTCTACTTCTCTCCATCCTTTCTATCAGATTTTGTGCCTTTTCACAGACTTTGCTCTCCTCCTGGTTTCTCTTTTCCAGGAATCCCCTTTATATCTCTCAAAGACTGCTTGGAAAACTTCTCAATCTTCTTTTGTTCTCAATGTTTCTTTGAGAAACACTGTTCAAGTCAAATAAGTGACCTAGAATACAATGACTGCCTACCTATCTCAGAAACTGTTTTACAAAAGTGTAATTATTTATCTCTGACATCCCCAATAATACTGGCATTTCCTTAGGATGTAAACATTCAGCAACTCCCTTAGATTATTTTGTTCTCATTGTTTCTCACCTGGACATTGACACAAGTCTTCTGTATCAATCAGTAATTATTTTCTGCTATAAGATTTTGTTTATCTCACATGAGACTATAGAGGTAAATCACAATGTTATCAAATACGCTGTCTTTTCAATTAGCTTTATTAGCTTGTATGTATAAACTCAAGGTTTAAGACAGCTGTTCCATTTCCAGCAACACCACCATATTGTAGGCAAGAAGAACCAGAACAGCTGAAGATGAGTGAGAATATACTGGCTGGGTTACTTCCCTTTAGAGTTTTATTTTTCTTAAATAATTAAATAGCTACTCCCAATTATATACATTGGATAAAATCATGTTATCTGAACACTTAGTAAAACTAGGAAGCAATAAAATTTTAGTTGTGTGTATTTGCACCCCTGAATAAAATTGGGCTTTCCTAGTAAGAAAGAGGACTGTTGACTTACAGCGTTATTTGGCACTTCTTTGTGGTCCTCACAGGGCCTATCAACACAATACATTTGAACAAATGCTTATAAGTCAACAAATTGTTATGGAGAGGAAAAGCATGAAGGTACAACAAGAAATCACCAGGAATTAAATTAGGAATGAAATTGCCATATGACCCAGCAATCCCTCTTCTGGGTATCTACCCCAAAACTTGAAAACCTTAATTCACAAATACACCTGTATCCCAAAGTTCATTGTAGTGCTATTCATAGTGGCCACGTCATGGAAACAACCAAAGTGTCCTTTGATAGATGACTGGATAAAGAAGTTGTGGTACACTTACACAATGGAATACTACTCAGTGATAAGAAAAGATGAAATACAGCCATCTGTGACAACATGAATGGACCTTGATACCATCTTATTAAGTGAAATAAGTCAGACTGAAATATATCAAGAAACATATAACCTCACTTACAGGTGGAATATAAAACTGAAAGGAACAAAGAAACAAAAACTTATGGGCCCAGTCAATAGTGTGGTGGTTACCTGAGGGTAAGTGGGGAGGTGGGTGGGACAGTGGGGCAGGGGTGGAGGAGTTGGGCGTGGGCACCAGATGTATGGTGATGAAGGGAGAACTGATTCTGTGTGGTGAATGTATAATGCAATACATAGACGATGTAATGTAGAGTTGTACACCTGAAAACTATATAATCATTGCAAACCAATGTTGCCCCAATAAATTTAACAATTAAATAAATAAATAACTCACCAACAAAATAAAAAGAAAAATGCAGAAGGGCAGTTTCACTTTTAGAGTTTATTCAGAGCATACAGAAGCATAAGCTTATCTTTGAAAGCAGTGACACTCACCCAGTAGAAATGTCAAGTGCCTAGTACACCCATGCACAGCATGATGAAGAACATTCTCTCTCTGGAGTCCCTGCTTAGCTCAGCTCACCACTCTCAACAGAATCAACATAGTCTCATCCAAACTTGTTTGGCCTGTTTCGTATTTTCTCATAGGTGTCTTCATTTCTTGATGACATCTAATTAATTTGTTACTGACCCATAGGTGATAATGGATTAATACCGTACCTTGTTTAAGTAACATATTAATCATTTAGCAGAGATATTTCAGAAAGTAGGCTTTAATATAAGGAAATGAACAATCTCAATCCTGGAACAGGTCTGTGACAAAAATAGTGTGGATGGGTATGACTTTTAGTGATCTCCACTCTGGAGTAAAGGTAATATTCATGATGGGTTAGGTCGCTTTCCTCCCTGAGATATGTAGACTGGTGGAATTTCTCTGTACTCTCCCCTCCCATGGTAGCTCCACATTTAGTTGCCTTCTTTAGCAGTGCTGTACTTTTATATGTGCAGCCGTTTATAAATCACACTTGAATAACTGTTCTTTCACTTTCTTCTCTTATGCTTTTATGTGTGAAGTTCCTAGATAACATACACAAGCAAAATCTCCTTATTTCACCTACTCCTCATTTGAAACACCACCAACCACAGGAAATAAACAGCTGCTGATGATTTTGCCTTTCTCTGGAAACCCCTGTCTTTAGTCAAGCTGTTCTAGAGAACGTCCATCATAGAGAAAGCTGCTTGCTTTGAATATGCATGGACAGGCTCCAACCATGTCACCTCTGCTTCATCACCTGCATCTGGATTACTGCAACACTCTGGTAACCACTCTGTTGCTGTACAGGTTCTCACCTAATTTTTAACCCCCAGGTTATCAGAGAACTTTCTGAAACAAGAATCCGAAACATGTTATTCTCTTGCTTTGTTTTACCCTCTTTAATGATCTCCATTGTTCAAACTATTTGAGGATGGTTACCAAAAGCTTTTCAGACCTAGATTTAAAAGTCTATAGAGATAGTGAATAGATTGGTGGAAGCTTGGGGAGAGAGGAGGGACAGAAATGCATATGAGGGATCGCATTGGGTAACAAAAATGTTCTAGAACTGATTAATGTTGATGCAAAACTTGGAAATTTACTAATAAATTATTGTTCACTTCAAATGGGTAAAATTGATGGTATATATAATATGCTTTACCACAACAAATTCTTGTCACATGTGTGCCACACATTTCCTGTTCAGGTGCCTACTCAGTAACTGCTGCTTTCTGCTACTTCCAATTTGAGCAATTTCTTGAAAGTCCACGTGAAAATGGATTTAACTGCATTGGATCAAGGTTTGTTTTATATTCATGAGTTGGAGCAGAGAGATGTTCAGATAAATATGAGGGGAATACTAGCGAATGCTATTCTGAGATATGTGTATTGTCACCTCTAATGCCTCATTCTTCCCATCTACCCGCACACAGCTTCTTTCAGATGGTTGAAATCTTCTTTATCAGGAAAAATTTCCCAAGGCACACTCTGCACAAAATTCAAGCCTAATATAGAGTAGTGACAGAGATGGTTCAGGGACCCAGTAACAGCTCCACTCCTCCCCGCTTCACAGTTGAAATTTAAAATAGAAACATAGCCCTGAGACAAAATGAGATCATGACCAACAGGGTAAGCTTTTTTATTCCATATTCCTCTGACCTCAGAGCTCACTGTATTTTCTCACCAAGGATCCAGGGCCCAAGTTAGTTATCACTAAGTCAACCACATCCTTTTAGGATCAGTACTTGCTGGGCTTATATAAGCAGTGAATCCTGGAGTTAATATGTAAATGCAAGTTTTTTTTATACCAAACAACATGTGCTTTATAGATTAAAAAATAATAATAATAATAAATAATAGGGGAAGCCGGGATGGCTCAGTGGGTTGGGCGCTTACTTTGCAGCCCCAGGGACCGAGGATCGAATCTCGGCCCCAGTCCCGGCCCATGCAGACCCATATGCTGAACTGGGGAGTGCCCCCAGTTCGGTTCTCACTGGGATGAGACCCTGGCCCAGTTCCTGCCCTGTGCAGCCCCGCCCACCTGTGGAATGAAACTATGTGGAAAAACCAATGATGTGCAACTATGGAGACTGTTCTGGGCCTTCCCCCTGCTCTCTGTCTTTGACTCTGTATTTCTCTCTCTCTGTCAAAAACAATAAATAAATCTTTAAAAAAAATAGATGCTAACACTATCAAAACAAATCAGGCTGTTGAGTATTAATTCCTCCACTCTGCCAATCCGTTTTTGCTGAACAAGGAGCTAGTCCTGTAAGAGAACTTGTCTTACTGATAGATGTGCTCTGTGGTCCTGACTCAGAACTTGGCCTGGAACTTCCTGGACTCCAGATTTTCCAAATCATAAATGGCAAAGACCAGAGACTTGCAGTGCTACTGTGGGAGTAGGCATCTTCTTTCTCTATGATGATACTATTGCTCCTGGTCATAATATATCCATGAACATGCAGGTATCACACACACACACAGAATTCAGCTCCACTGGTAAGATGCTAAAACACTCTTTTTTTGTGTAGAGTTAATCCAATTGAGACCACTCTAGATTATAACTCAGTTATAATCTTATAACTATGTGTCTGTGACTGAAGGTCAGATAAAATAATAGATAGAGTGACATTCTAGGGAATCATGACCATTTTTCTCTATTTCTCTTTAGCTCATATAGAACTCTCAGAAGTCAATATCATATACCTACGTGGTCCAAACTCATCTTTGCTTAGGAACTCTGTGGCAGGGTCTCATGCAGATTTTATCATTTTTTCATCAAGAAAGATTAAAACATTTTGCAAAGTAATATATACAATAGCCATGTTTGATGCTTTATACTTGCTTTCTTTACTCATTCAACCTGAATTTTGTTTTTCCTTTTGTCAACTTCAGATTATAAAAGCATGTTCCACAGCACCATAGAAATAATAGATATTATCTCTATTCCTCTCATTCCTCATTTCTCTGCTAAGACTATGAAAGTGTAAGGTACCTTTCACACTGGCCCTATGTGTATTGCTGGCTTTGATACATCTTCCCTGTTTCTGAGAGATTCACAGGAAAATAGCAGGACATTATTGGGAACCGTTATGTGTCTAAGGAAAAAATATCCAGACATTGTAATCTCTAGCAGTGCATTGTCCATAAGTGTGGGGTGTCTGAAGAGGTATTTCTCTTGATTAGGAGGTATTTTCATTTGAATGGTTTTACACATCATCTTACATACAAATGGGACTTCTGTATATATTTCATTATGACAGTGATAATTGGTCTGTAACAACAAATATGAGGTTTGTTGTTGTTGAACAGTTCTTGTTATTGCCAATAATGATCTCATTTTATAATATAGCACTGCACAATATGAGGTATTTGGAAGAGGAAGGCAATTAAATATGTTCAAAACTTCTTGACTCTATTATAGTCCCTTCCAAAAAAATATGACACACAAACTCAATGTGAGAAGATTAAAAAAAAAATAATACAGACAAAAAAATGAGAGAGTGAACACACTGTGAGACCTTTCCAATATGGAATTAGGTTTGAAATCATTTTTTTTTAATTGTCTTTATTTTATTTCATGACTTAAATACAGAAATGTTTATTTTACTTTCTAGAAGTATTATTATGTTAAATTAGACTATCTGGAAAGACTATTAAAGATGCTTCTTTAAACACTGGACTAAAAACATTGTTTCTGATTTATAACTTTTTAAGTATTTTCTTACCACCAAATCTGATATCAAGAAGCAATGACTGATTTTATTTTTATAAATGCAAAAATACTATTTGATACAACATAATTCTGTGAGAATCTGTGTTCCACCATACAGTGGTATGAAATATCATGGTGTGTAAAAGTCACTCCATTATAGAGAGAAATAATTTTATTTATGAAATTATATAAGCATTCAATTTTATTGCTTTCATAAGTATAATTTTATTTAATATTGATTAGAACATGTTATGATGTAAAAATTTGAAAATCATGCTTTTGTCTTTGATCCTGGAGCACATTTTTCATAGGTGAATTCAATGACTATATTGTGTCTTTTATTTTTATTATAATAAATAAAATTAAAATAACTTTGTTATCTTTATACTTTTTAAAGAAGTGTCATTGAGTTTTACGAGCTAGACTCTTTAGTGAAAGTTCACTGGACATATTCCAAAATTTAATTATTTGGCATATTTTAAAAATTCTTAGATTTGTACTGGGTGGTATTTTATTACTCTATAGATAATAGCTTAGTTTTTCTCTTCCAAGTAAACCTTCTCCCAAAAACAAGCACACACCTATAACAAGCAGTTGGGCTGTGACTACCTCCTGCTTATCATTTCCAGCAAAATAGAGAAAAACAACAGAATTTTTTTTCCTTGCAATGTTGCTAAAATTATACACACACACACACACACACATACATACATATATATATATATATATATATATATATATATATATACACACACACACACATATATATATGTATATGTATGTACATATGTAATTTAATTGTTGGAATTTGAAACTAACAAATTGTCAAAATGCATAAATAATGTGAAAGTAAGTTTTTATTTTACTTCAAAATATGTAAGCACTTTTGGTTTAAGAATCATAGAAAGTTTCAAAATATTTTCTATAAACAGATATGAAACTTTGGACATTTAATATAACATAAATAATTGTTTTATATACATCCTCTCCCCACCACACCCCCCCCCCAAAAGGATAACCTTATTGAGTGTATACAATATTCTGTTTTTGGCTTGAAACTTTACATTTTACATTAAGAAGAGACAGTAAATTGCTGGTAAGATGGTAAATTAGGTAAACACTGTGCTTGCCTCCTTGCACAATCACATTAAAGAGACAGAGAGACAGAGACAGAGAAAGTCAGAGAGAAGGGGGAGGGCCCAGAACAGTCTCCCTAGTTGCACATCATCAGTTTTTGACATGGTTTTGTTCCACACAGGTAGGAAGGGTGGCTGTGCAGAGCAGGAACTGGGCTGGGAGCCTCCTACAGGGGAGGTACACCCCCTCGAGACAGGGGCTGAACTGGGGCATGAGAACCAACCTGAGGGGTCTTCCACATGGGAAGCACACCCCAATTCAGCATATGGGTCTGCATGGGCCAGGGCTGGAATTCGATCCTCAGTCCCCATGGCTACAAAGTGAACGCATAACCTGCTGAGCCATCCTGGCTTCCCTGACCACGTCAAATTTAAAACTAAACTACAGAACAAGCGTGATTGAAAATCTCCTAAAGTCTAGCTGAACTGAAGTGCTACAATTAAAGACATACTGGAAAACCCACCTTGAGACTGGAAGAAGGGGCAGTGAGCCAGAAAGGGCTGGCCCAACACTCACATGTGGCCATTAAAAATTGGGAGAGAAACCTTTGTAGCAGAATTCCTCCCTGAAGAGAGAACGGCATCATCCCGACACCAGGCTTCTTGGCCTCAGGCTTTAGTGGTAGAAAGAAGGGTCCTCAGAACTTCTAGTTGTGAAAGCCAGCAGAGATTGTGGCTGAGTAAGATGAGGACAGCTGTATCCCAGGAAATCCTTTGAAAATGCCCACAACTGAACTTACTCACTAAAGACTCACTTGTTCTGAGCTCTAGCACTGGGGCAGCAGCTCAAAAGACACCAAGGACACACAAGGAGAAACTGAATTATCTGGCTTTGGGGAAAGGACTGAAGGGGTAGGTTTCTCCTAAGCAGGAATGCTGGCAGAAGCCCTTGTTCTTTTGTTGAGTGAGCCCTTCACGCTCTGGCATGCACATGCAGGTAAAGACCATATCTGAGTCTCCATCAACCTGGCTAACACCATTTTCCTTGCCCTGGTGACTCCCTGATACTCTACTATACCTAACTTGAAGATCCACCCAAGCCACTACTAGTGGCTTTTCCATATAAATAGCCTGTCTTGGCTCAGGCTGTAGACCTTCTTAAATCTCTCAGTTATACAAAATCCAAAGGATCTGGCCTCAGCACACCCCATAACTCTTGCTAAGCAGCCCTAAGCCTGGCATCAGTGGCAGCTGGCCACAGTTAACAGCTTGGCCTCTTCCAGGCACCTCCAAGCCCAGCACAGGTGGCTGGAATCAGTGATTGCTTTCTGGCCCATGCCTGGTGGCCTTGGGCATAGTACAAGCTACAGATAAACTGTGGAGTCCCTCTCAGGGGTAGGCTAACCAGATGTACCATTTACATAAGACTGAAAATAACAGTGTTGTTCTGTTTCAAACAAAATGTATGGTCAGCCAACTAACACCTTGAATTTAGCCCAGTGAGACTAGGCTGACCACACATACCATTTGAAATGAGACAGTCCCATTGTTTTCCAACTCATTTAAAAGGGTACATCTGGCCAGCCTCCTCAGGGGGCCCCAGGGTCTATATGCCCTGTAGCCAGCTTCAAACCAAGCTGAAGCACCACACAGTGGCCTCCACAGGCAACACACCAAAAGGGCAGACTCAACAGAGCCCTGCTAAAGCCAATACTGCTCTATAGGATCAGCCCTGCACAACAGCCCCTCCACTCTAGTCATGGACAGTCCTCATAGTCAATCAGACTAAGGCTCAATTTCTATTATTGATGTGTTAACAGCTACCAAGGCTAAACTACAAGAGGAGGGCACACACAGTCTACACAGTAGATGCATCTGAAGCACCCAGCTCTGGTGACCAGGGGACTGTGCCACTGAGTCCCATAGTACACTACTACATAAGGCCACTTGACTAAGATTGAGAGACCTAGCAGCGGTACCTAATACATGAAATAATGGGGGTGGGGGGAGGGAAAGAGAGGCAGCCAAAATGGGGAGACAAAGAAACATGTCCCAAATAGTACAACAGAACAGAGCTCCAGAATACAAACTAAACAAAATGGAGACAAGCAGTCTACTATATGCAAAGTTCCAAACACTGGTTAGAAGGATGCTTGGTGATCTCAGAGAGAACATGAACAAAGAAATAGAAAACAAAAATAGAGATAAAAAATAAAAGAACCAGTCAGAAATAAAGAGTACAATAACTAAAGAATTCATTAGAGAAAACCAATAACTAATTAGATGAAACAGAGGATCAAATCAACAATTTAGAATATAAGGTTACAAAAAACAAACCCAATCAGAGCAGAAAAAAAAAAAAATTCTCAAAATATAAGGATAGTTTAAGGGGCCTCTGAGACACTATCAAGCATATCAACATTTACATCATTGGGGTACCACAGTTAGAAGAGAGAGAGAAAGAAATTAAACACCTATTTGAGGAAGTAATGGTACAAAACTTTCTTAACCTGGCAAAGGAAATAGACACACAAGCCCTGAAAGAGCAGATAATTTTAAATAAGATAAACCCAAACAGGCCCACACATCATAATTAAAGTCTCAAAAGTTAATGATAAAGAGAGAATCTTAGGGGAAGCTGGGATGGCTCAGTGAGTTAAGCATTTGCTTTGCAGCCCTAGAGCCTGCAGATTGAATCCCAGTCCCGATCCAGGCAGACCCATATGCTGAGCTGGGGTGTGCCCCCAGTTTGTTTCTTGCCGGGGCCTATGTGGGAGGCTTCCGGCCCAGTTCCTGCCCTGCGCAGTCCTGAGCCCACCTGTGGAGTGAAACTATACAGAAAACTAATTATGTCAACTACATAGACTGCTCTAAACCCTCACCCCTCGCTCTCTGTCTGTCTGTCTGTCTGTCTGTCTCTGGAAAAAATAAAACCAATAAAAATAAATCTTTAAAAAGGAGAATCTTAGAAGCAGCAAGAGAAAAACAGTCAGCTACCTACAAGTGAGCTCCCATAAGACTGTCAGCTGGTTTCTCATCAGAAACTTTGCAGGCCAGAGGGGTTAGCACAAAATATTTAAAGTGATGAAAGCAAGGACCTACAACCAAGATTACTCTATTCAGCAAAGTGATGATTTACAATTGAAGGACAAAGAGCTTCCAAGACAAGAAAAAGTTAGAGCTTATCACTACCAAACTAACATTACAAAGGAATTTCTTTAAAAAGAATATTTTAAAAATAAAAAACAAAAATAATAAAATGGTAATAACTATAAATCTATCAACAACTACTTTAAATGTAACTAGATTAAAAGCTCCAAACTTATCTATGTAAAAGTTTTAAGGGTCACACTTAAGTCTAAACTAGTTCAAAGTTCACGTTTTTTTTGTTTGTTTGTTTTTTTACTGCATTGTATCAAAACATTGACAGGGCATAAAAACATAAGATTCTTCCATAAGCTGCCTGCAGAAGACCTACTTACAGATCAAATGACACACAGACTGAAAGTAAAGTGATAGGAAAAGATATTTCACGAAAAAAAAAATCTGTGGTAACAAAACTTATACTACACAAAATAGACTTTAAAACAAAGGCTATAATAAGAGACAAAAAAAAAGACCCAGTAATCCCACTTCTGGGTATCTATCTGAAGAAACCTAAAACACTGTTTGGAAGAGACATGTGCACATATAAGTTTATTGCAGCATTATTTACAATGGCCAAGATACAGTGTCAACCTGGGTCTCCATCAATGGATGAATGAATAAAGAACAGATGCTACATATATGCAATGACTTACTCTGCCATAAAAAAATAAAATAAAATAAAAAATTTCCACCTGCAACAACATGGATGGATCTAGAAGGCATTTTGCTGAGTGGAGTAAGTCAGACAGAGAAAGACAAATGCCCATATATCACTTATACATGGAATCCAAAAACTAAATAAACAAACAGACAAAATAGAAACAAATTCATAGATACAGAGAAAATTTTGATGTTTGATGGCTGGGAGAGGGTTTGAGAGATAAAAAGGAGAAGAAATTAAGAAGTAGCAATTGGAGATTACAAAACAGTAATGAGGATTTAAGTATTAGATAAGGAATATAGTCAATAATATTATAATTCTCTACGATGTCAGATAGATAGTAGATTAATTGGAATGATCAATTTCTAAGTTATATAAATGTTTAATCACTATGTTATAAACCTAACACTAATATAGTATGTGAACTCTAATTGAAAAATAGAACAATCAGTAAAACAAACAAACAAACAAACAAACAAACAAACAACAGGGAAAGCTGGGATAGCTCAGTGGTTTAAGCACTCGCTTTGCAGCTCCAGAGACCAAGGATCAAATACCAACCCCTGGCCGTGCAGATTCATATGCTGAACTGGGGTGTGTTTCCCATGTGGAAAGTCCCTAGTTCAGTTCTCACAGGGAAGAGCTTCTCATGTGTGGGAGGCCCCCAGTTCAGCTCCCAGCTGGTGGGGCATGCCTTTAATGCAGAAGGCTCTTGGCCTGGTTCCCACCCTGTTGGACCCCATGTCCACCGGTGGAACTATGTCTAAAACTGATGACATACAACTATGGAGACTATTGTGTACCCTCCCCCTTCTTTCTGTTTCTCTCTTTGTCAGAAACAATAAAATTTAAAAAAACAAACAGTAAACTGTTATTATTATGTAAGAATATTCTAATGAAGAAACCATAAAAATAATATTCAATTAAATAGCTGAGAAAAATAAGCACACAGGTCACTTTGAATAAAACAAAATTTACTGAAGACCTGTGATTATATCACTGCCACTATTTACCAATTTCCCAAATTATCTTTTTTCAGTTTCACAATGAAGTTTTAAGATTGCTGCATTCAACTTTTTATAGCTGAAGAAACATGACATTCAAGAATTTGAGAATCTTGTCTCTATAAAAGCTTTAAAGGTCACAGGTCTATATTATTTCAAAGATCATTTTTCCCTCTCTACATTGTAACAAAACTTGTCAAAATCTTATCGATGCAATAACATGGATAATGTGTCCTCTAAGTCTCAAAGGGCTTATGTATTGCCCAACTACTATACTGATTGAGGAGAATTTGGGGAAAACTGTCTTACTAGACATAATAGGGGCTGAAAGTTTGTTGAATATTTGAAAAAGATGGTTACATGGGAACTCATAAAATATGTGCATAAATTAAATGTTTAATAAAAAGCAAACATAAATGGCCATTCATTTTTGTAAGTTCAAGCTTCTTTCTCTGAGTGCAAATCAAAAACAAAACAAACAACAACCATAACAAAAGAACAAAAAAAGAAAGGTTATGATCTCTTTTATGTATTAACCATGTATCATGTACTTGTAAGGTTGGTGGGCCTCGGGGGCCCAGGCAAATAGGATGTGGCAAAGGGGACTTTCCAAGTGGCTGTAACCTGCCTGGGAACTTTTGAAGGCGGTACTTCCGTTGGCCACCTGATCCGCCTCTCTCCGACCCCAGAGCCCTATATAACCCACTCACTCCCTTCCCAGCGCGCGCATTCTTCGGCCCCCATCTCCTTTCCATCTCCTTTCCGGGGACCCAAGAATGTCGTCCGGGAGCCACCCCTCCCCCCCAATAAAGGCTCGCATTTGATTTGCCACTTGATCTCCCGTGTCGCTTCCTTATAGTACGTGTATAAGATTTCAAATATTTGCTTCTTCAAAATGGGGTGAATTAAGAGTACTTGATGGAGAAGCCAGGATGGCTCAGAGGGTTAAGTGCTCACCTTGCAGACCCAGGGACCGAGAATCGAATCCTGGTCCTGGCCTGTGCAGACCCATGTGCTGGACTGGGGAGTGCCCCCAGTTCAGTTCTCACTGGGGTGAGACCCTGGCCCAGTTCCTGCCCTGTGCATCCCCGCACCCACCTGTGGAGTGAAACTATGTAGAAAAACCAATGATGTACAACTATGGAGACTGTTCTGGGCTCTCCCCATTCTCTCTGTCTCTGTATCTCTCTCTCTCTCTCTCTCTCTCTCTCTCTCTCTCTCTCTCTCTCTCTCTCTCTCTTTTTCTCTCTTTCTGTCAAAAGCAATAAAAATAAATCTTAAAAAAAAAGAGGAGAAAAAAAGATAGTATCATAAGAGAAGAACCCTGATACCTACCTGGGAAGGGATGTATGACCAAAGGGGAAACCACAGCGGAAACCCTGAGAAGCAACCTCAACTGCCAGAACCACAAAACACAGAAAAACACCCAAAGGTTAGAGGAAAAAGGGAAAAGCGGGAGAGGGAAGGGGGAGCAGCGATTCGGGGACAGGGACTCAGAGCGCAGGCCCGGGGCTGGCAAAAACAAAGGGGGTTTGTGGGGCTATGGTCAAAGTTGAGCTGAATTGAAGGCGGCTAGAAGCCAAGACCTAAGGAGCGTGGAAGCCCCACAAGACTGTGGGCAATTTAACATCTGAACTCAAGGGGCTGCACATGGTGCCTTAATCAGATCATGAAGCCTGAGGTAGAACAGGGACTGTGGAGCAGGGCAGCTGCACCTCCCGGGTGGGCAAGGAGAGAGCAGGGCACCAGCCCACAGCAGCTCGGCACCCCTGATTCATAGAAGAGACACAGCTGAACTCCTAGAGTTGACTGTGAGGGAGCACCTTTTGAAAACAGGGCTCTCAGAGTGAGGGCAGCGGCTGCATTAGATGTGCTTAGAGTGAATCCGGCGGTTTTTGAGACCTTGCAGAGCCTCCGGCCGAGCTGTGGCCCGAGCATCTGCTCCCAGTTCACAGATGTGATTAGAGGGGAGAAAGCCTGGAGCTGCTCGCCCCACCCACACCACTGCCCAGCAGCCGCCAGCAGGCCGGTTCACAGACACGATTAAAGCAAAAGTGAAGCAGAGGGGAGAAAGCCCCAAGATGCTCATCCCGCCCGCACTGAACCACCAGCCTCCCTGCTGACAGAAAAAAACTGCTGTTGTGTCTCAGGCCCACTCTAACTCCTACCCACATGCCCCAACCCCCAGAATCACACCTTTACTACCCTGCCTTCTAACAGCTAAGACAGCGACCTGAAGAGCACCGCCAAGGGCACAGAATTGACTGCTTTCTCCAACCCTCTCCCAAAATCTCCTCTGCCCACAATTGAGAAGCCCACCTGATAGGCAAACCCCCCAGAGGGAAATCAGACTCATGCACAAAGCAAAAAGAACCACATCAAACACAATGCACACCTCAGAATCCAAAGCCCCTCCAGTAGATCAGGGGCATTCTTTAGTAAAGGGGCTGGTACACTTGGAATAAAATCTAAGTGAAACAGAATTCAGGGCTGCAATACTCAAGACACTAAGAGAGCTCAGTCAATGCTGGCTAAGTATCCAGACACAGTTAAATGACCACAACAAGAAATTCGCTGAGCAAAATGAGTACTTTACCAAAAAAATTGAGAAGTTAGAGCAGAACAAAAAGGAACTCCTCCAAATAAAAGGCATCATGAGAGAGCTGAATAAAGAATTGACCAGCATATGAAACAGGGCTGACCAGCTAGAGCAGGGGTCTCCAAACTATAGCCCAGACTGGATGCGGCCCGCGAGGCCCTCTCATCCAGCCTGTGGAGATCTTTTTATCTGAATAAAATAATATTAAATAAATAATTAAAACCAACATCTATGTTTTGATTCTTTTTTATTTGTACCTCGAGTGTGTAGTCTGCCCCCAAACTGCTGTATGATAGTTAATGCGGCCCACGGGCTGAAAAGTTTGGAGACTCCTGAGCTAGATGAAAGAATGAGTGAAATTGAAAATAGAAACGTGGAAATGTCACAGAGGGAAAAAGAAAGGGAAATGAGAATCAAGAGAAATGAAAGAGCCCTATAAGGACTCTCTGACTCCATCAGAAGAAACAATATTAGAATAATAGGGGTACCAGAAGGAAGCAAGATGAAATCTTCTCAGAGTCTACTAAAACAAATAGTGGATGAGAATTTTTCTAACCTATAAAAAAAACTACAACCCCAAATTCAGGAGGAAAACAGTAGCCCTAACTTCCTAGACAGTAGCAGATTTTCTCCAAGGCACTTTGTTCTGAAGATGACAAAAATCAATGACAAAAAAAACAAACAAACCCTCAAGGCTGCCAGGGAAAAACAAAACATAACTTTCAAAGGAAAACCTATCAGGCTGTCACCAGACTTCTCAGCAGAAACTCTGCAAGCCAGGAGGGAGTGGAGCCCAATCTTCAAAATATTAGAAGAGAGAAATTTCCAGCCAAGAATTAACTATCCAGCAAAATTAACCTTTAGATATGAAGGAGGAATTAAGGCCTTTACAGATATACAGAAGCTGAGGGAATTCTCCAGCTCAAAACAGGCACTCTAAGAAATACTAAAGGAGGCTATCTGACCTGAATCCAGAAATCAAAATAAATGGGGAAAAGTTGGGACAACAAAAAAATAAAAAGGAAAGAAGAAATGGATACAGGATATCCTCATATATCAATCATCACCTTGAATGTAAATGGACTAAATTCACCAATAAAGAGGCACAGGGTAGCAGACTGGATTAAAAAATAAAATCCAACCATATACTGACTACAAGAGACACACCTCAGCCACAGGGACAAACAGAGGCTCGGGGTGAAAGGATGGAAAACAATATTCCAGGCAAATGGCAGTCAGAGAAAAGCTAGAGTGGCCATACTGATTTCTGATGAAAACGACATCAGGATAAAAAAAATAATAAGACATAAAGATGGACATTACATTTTGATAAAAGGGACCATACATCAAGAAAACATGACACTCATCAATATATATGCCCCCAATCAAGAAGCACCAAAATTTATAAAGCAACTACTAATAGATCTAAAAGGAGATGTTGACAAACATACAATTATACTAGGAGATCTAAATACCTTCCTGAGAACATTGGCAATATCATCCAAGCAGAAAATAAATAAGAAGATTGCAGCTTTAAATGATACTTTGCAGGAAATGGACATAATTGACATTTATAGGTCATTCCATCCAGCAACACAGGGCTATACATTTTACTCTAGTGCACATGGAACATTTTCAAGGACAGACCATATCCTGGGACTTAAATCCAATCACACCAAATACAAGGGCATCCAAATCATACCAAGTGTATTCTCAGACCACAAAGCGTTGAAACTAGAGATCAATTGTAAAAGATCAACTGCAGAGAGAACCACATATACGTGGAGATTGAACAACATGCTATTAAAAAGTGACTGGGTCAAAGAGGAAATAAAACAAGAGATTAAAAACTTTGTAGAAATGAATGACAATGAAAACACGATGTACCAAAATTTTGGGGACACAGCGAAAGCAGTATTAAGAGGGAAATTTATATCATTACAGGCCTATCTCAGGAAACAAGAAAAACTACAAGTAAACACCCTCACATCTCATCTTATAGAGCTAGAAAAAGAAGAACAGAGGTCCCCGAAGCTAGCAGAAGAAAAGAATTAATAAAAATTAAAGCAGAACTTAATGAAATTCAGAATAGAAAAACAATAGACAAAATTAATGCCACAAAGAGTTGGTTCTTTGAAAAAATCAATTAAATTGCCAAGCCACTGGATTTCCAGAATACGGGATGATCGGGGAGAGATCACAACTGAGACTGCAGAAATACAAACAATCATAAGATATTATTATGAAAGACTCTATGCCAACAAATTTGACAATCTAGAAAAAATGGACAAATTTCTAGAAACATATAGTTTACCTAAACTGAACCAAGATGATTTGGATAACCTAAATAGACCAATCAACACTACAGAACTTGAAACAATTATCCAAAAATGGCCAAAAGGCGAAAGGCCAGTACCAGATGGTTTTACCAATGAATTCTACCAGTCATTCAAGGAAGAGCTAATGCCCATTCTACTCAAACTATTCCAGAAAATTCAAGAGGAAGCAGTACTACCCAACTCTTCATATGAAGCTAATATCTCCTTAATATCAAAACTAGGAAAAGACAACACCAAATAAGAAAACTATAGGCCAATTTCACTGATAAACACTGATGCAAAAAACTTAAATAAAATTTTAGCTAACAGAATACAACAATGCATTAAAAAGATTATTCACCATGACCAAGTGGGATTCATCCCAGGGGCATAAGGATGGTTCAACATACACAAATCAATCAATGTAATCCAGCACATAAACCAAACAAAGAATAGAAACCACATGATTATCTCAATTGATGCAGAAAAAGCATTTGACAAGATACAACACCCATTTATGATAAAAATACTGAATAAAATGAGAATTGAAGGAAAGTACCTCAACCTATTAAAGGCCATATATGACAAACCCTCAGCAAACATTATACTGAGTGGGGAATAGCTGAAGCCTATTTTCCTAAAATCAAGAACAAGACTGGATGTCCCCTGTCACCACTGATGTTCAACATAGTTCTGGAAGTTCTAGCCAGAGCAATCAGACAAGAGAAAGGAGTAAAAGGTATTAGAATTGGGAGAGAAGAAGTTTAACGGTCACTCTTTGCAGATGACATGATCCTGTATATAGAAAACTCTAAAGACTCTATCA
>PVKE010031452.1:0-19027 GCA_004027555.1 Craseonycteris thonglongyai
GAACCATATGCTGAACTGGGAGCTCCCCCAGTTCAGTTCTCTCTCTGTCTCTGTATCTCTCTCTGTCTCTGTCTCTGTCAAAATAAATAAATAAATATATATTTAAAAAAAAATTGGGTGTAGTTTTTTCAAGGTTTATATTTATACTTAAATTATAATTAAAACCCCTTTCACAGATTCAACCATGCTAACGAACAGAGAACCAAATCCCTGGCTCTCAAAGAAAAGCTCCAACTTTCATATTCTCTAAGGCTAGTCAGGACCTGTGACATGATCCAAACTGAAAAATTATCTAGACAGATTTGACCTGTGAAATGGCAGCCTGTAATAATTAAAGGGCTTTGTGGTTATTTAAATACCAAGCACCTGAACAATATTAAAATCGCTGCATTTCAACAAGCACCATCTCTAGTAATCAGCTCAGTGTCTGTGACAGTGACCAAAATGAAATAACAGACCAGGAGGTGAAGAAGTTACCTAAATTCCCAAAAGCCGTAGTGACACAAGGGGATATAAATGTAAACTGTATGAACGACAGATTCGAGCTGCTACTGAGCCGCACATGCTAATAGCACATGCCCAGATGCACCCTCTCAAGGCCCAGCAGACTCTGCAATCAGACTGAAAGCTGGTTCAGAACTCTGACAAAAGGCATTGGCTATGAAGAATATACCTGCGCCACTGAGAACTGTTAAGAAAAATACAGAACTGAACAACTATTTCCGTAACTAAACCTTGGACAGCTGACACTCTGAAGCACAGAATAAACTTTAATTAGTCAAAGTGGCTCAGTGATTAAATCTACTATAGGTTAGAACAAAATACATCAAGCTGTAAGGGAATGTTTCTTCAAAAAGTATGAACAAATAGGAAAACACTGTTTCCAGCTAGTCCACACACCCACCCAGCACTTATGACCAGAATTCACATCAGGGAAATAAAGGAGAAAACTAGCTTACCATCAGGTAGTTCATCTATAGCCTGTGGGTCATACAGAACTGTTCCATTATATGGAGGAAGCTGCACAGGGAATAGGAAAACAAATTTTAATTCAACAAAATGTTAAAACCTGACACATGTTATTTCATTAAAGCAACACTGTTAAAATTCTATCTATGTTAACTTCTTCTCATAACATTATTTTTACCAAAATAACATACACGGAAAGACAATAAAATTAAACATCTTCATTTAAGAAAAACTCCCATAGGAATACTTTGAAATATTTATTGTTGTTAAACAGATCCAAAAATGAGGCAAAAAATAAAAATGGACTTCAATGGACACGTAAATTAGCTACAATAAAATACTTGCGATACAGCCTACGCTCACTGCATAGGATGTTAGTGACTACATATAAACACCACAGCCACCTGTCTTTATCCACTAGTAAAGACGACTCTAGTGACCACCTGTACTTCACGTTCACTATCACTACATGTCAGCACAGCCATCAGGGGCCAGTACTGGGTCCATGGGCTGAGTAGAAAGAAAGTCCACTGGGAAGGAAAAGCCTGGCAACTGTGGCTCCCTTTTTAACAGTGCTTTTAAAAAACAATCCTTGTGTGGAAGAGAGCAAGCAAAAAGGTAAGTGTCTGACTCTGTAAAAAGCAGGAAGGCATTATAAATATACCAAAATGTTCTTCTTCCTAGCTATTCTATAATATCCAACTAAGAGTTGAAAGTGTTTTGAATGGGCATCTTTGAGATGGGAAAAAGTGGATGAATAATTGTCAGCTACATCCTCACACAGAGTTTCTCAAAGTCTGCTCATTGCAGCACTGGCAGTGCAACAACCCTGGTGCCTACATGAGGTACCGGAGTCTGCAATATTCAGAGGTCCCCACATGGTTCTCACATCCACTGCTGCTGAGAACTACTGCTACATGGCTTCCTCAGCTGACTTCTCCAATGAACTCTTAGCAATTCGATTCAATGATCACAGAGATAAAAGCTTATCTCTCCAGGTAACCATGTAAATTCTCTCCCCAGAGAATTAGTGACAAATAAGAAGCTACGAAAATACAGTGTTATTCAAAAGAACTGAAGACTTTCAGGACTTGAGAGCAGCACATTTTCCCACCATTCTGGGGCACTCCAGTATTTGTCACATTGACGCAAAAGGAAAAAGCGGGGAAGTTGGGATGGTTCAGCGAGTTAAGTGCTCTCTTTGCAGCCCCGGAGCCCGAGGATCAAATCCTGGCCCTGGCCCGTGCGGACCCATATGCTGAACTGGGGTGTGCTCCCAGTTCATTTCTAGCCGGGACCTATGTCCCGCATAGGTCCTAGCCCGGCTCCTAGCCCAGTTCCTGCCCTGCGCAGCCCCGTGCCCACCTATGGAGTAAAATTATATGGAAAACGAATGCTGTCAACTATGGAGACTGCTCTGGGCCCTCCCCCTTCTCTCTGTCTCTCTGTCAAAAACAATAAAAATAAATCTTTTTTAAAAAAGCAAGAAGCATTCTGTGTGCCAAGACAAGCTACACTTGGCTTTGCACGTGAGCGCAAGACCATTCCACACACCAAACACTCACACCAGGTACTCCAGCATTTATCACTGGTACAAACATAAGGAGCTAAAAGGGTCAGCTGAGGACGCTACAAATCAGGTTCATGTCTCTTTGCAATCACAAGAGTTTAGCAAGCTCTGGAACACAGAATACCTTCTCTTTTCCTATAAATGACACTGTGGTGCCCCCTGGTGATGGAAATCTATACAGTTTCAAGTCACTGAAAGTTTGTTTTTATTTTAAATCTCCCTTTATTTACCCCAAATCTCATAAATGGTAGAAGAAGGATCTAAAAACAGACTACCCAGAAGACTCAGGGGCTATCCAATACTGCCATTTTTTTGTTAGTGTGTTTAAAATACTCATTTTTATCGCTTCTTGGCCTTTTGGCTAAGGTAAGTATAAAATACTTATTTTGATATACCTTTACTAATCTGGTAAAAGTGTGACTCTGGGAATTACAGAATTCTGGAATAAGTTCTGACCCAGAAGAAATATGAATGCATATGTGTGTGTGTCTTTCTTTTTTATTCTACAGGCATATGGTACCTTTAATTCAACCACAGCTCCACCACTCATAAGATGCCCATTAGTCTGTGGTATAAATATACCGTACAGCATAATAAATTGCAAAAATCGCTCAAAGTTCCCTCTTTCTACAGCTACTTACAAGAATACAAAATTTAAAAACCAAGGCAAAAACATAAAACCTCACAAATGTAAACTTAGCAATGTAACAAACTGAAATCTATTAATAGTTATATTAGATAGAGTGAAATCACCTTAATCTGAAATTGTGCTGACAGTCTTGTGAAGACAAGAGTTGGCCCTTTGATGAGGTAATGTCTTAAAATCATTTTCGTGCTGCCACCATTTGTTTTGCTGTCTAAAAGATACTCACAAACCCTGAATCTCTCTGAAATCTCATTAAGACACCAAACCATTGAAAATAACTGTCTTAACTCTTATCACCCCACATACGTAAGCATGTGCACCTACAGCCTATACTATGCTATCCTGGGCTTTTTATTCAGTAGCTGATTGAGGTACCTGAGTTGCTTCCAATGCTGAGAGTCTGGGAAGTTTCAAGAACAATTAGAATTCTCTCCCTATTTTTGAACACCAATTATGACTGAGGTTCAAAACACAGTTATTCATAAATTGACTGTATATTTTCCAGTTGGAGAAATTCATTTTTAAATCACCAGGGTTTCTAAACTAGAGCACTGTTTTAGAAAAGATACCAGTTACCTTTAAAAAACTTATATAAGCCTGCCTCGTTTTATGAGTACTGCACTTTACTATATTGTGGTTCAGACATTGCAAATATGCAACATCATCGAGGCAAGACCCTCCACCAGCAAAAAGGTTATTGCTCACTGAAAGGTCAGATAATAATTAGTGTTTTCTAGTAATAAAATATTTTTAAATTAAGGTATGTATAATTATTTTAGATATATTATTACTGTACACTTAACAAACTAGTATATAGCAACTTTTATATGCACTGGGAAACCAAAAACTTCGGTGACTTGCTTTACTGCAATATTCGCTTTATTTCAGTGGTCTGGAACTGAACCTGCAGTATCTAGGAGGTATCTATGTACTAACATTTAATATCACTTCAACTAAATTTGTTTCTTCTGATTCTGTTAAACTGCTGACCACCCTATCTTGCCAGTGGCAAGCTTTCAAACAAGCAACTTAAAAAGAGATACAAACAAAACAAAACATAAAAACCTCTCAGCTGAGAGAAATGATGCTTTTGTAGAAAAACTGTTTTTACATTTCAACACCCTACCATTTCTCAAACTTTGGTTTTTCAGTTCTTGACTCCAAGGAGAGAAAAAAACTGCTTTATCAAGTTTCTAATAAGCAAAAAGTATATGAGCAATAGGGTTGGATTCTAAATTATGCCACATGGTAGGAACAGTGCAGGTAGAAGGTACAATTATTTTACCTGCGAGATAAAAATCCAAACAAATGATCACGCAGTGGAAGTAAGGTAACACTCAGCCACCTACCCATGCATCACCCCATTAAACAGTCCATGCCCTATATGATTATATTATTATAATCCATACCCCTGAATTATGATAATTACATATTGAGAACAATAACTCAGTCCAATCATGCTAATCAGCCTGTATTTCCCTTTTGCAGATTATTGGACCACATGTGATTTTGATAGACAACACCTATCATACCCTAGCCACAAAATTCAATGCATACTCAGTGCATGCTCAAATAGGCTCAAACAGGCTCAAACACACTAAAATTTCTGGCTATAATTTATTTTAATGAAACACAGACATTATTTCTGCAAGTATAAAGTCCAACGTAACTACCCTAGGCATTCTTCATATCTACTAACATTTGTTACACACTAAATATCACACCACACATTAATGATTTCCCAATGTTTCTGTGAGGTAAATAAGCATTCTCCATTTTCAAATCTTTTTAAAGGCATAATGAGCTGGAGGAAATTGCCCAAGACTGCCAGACCTGCTTAAGTGGCAGAGTAAGTAAAGAACCAAGCTCTTCAGGCTTGAAATATGGTACCTTTTCCATTTTCATATCACAGGAA
This sequence comes from Craseonycteris thonglongyai, assembly GCA_004027555.1. Taxonomy (NCBI): domain Eukaryota; kingdom Metazoa; phylum Chordata; class Mammalia; order Chiroptera; family Craseonycteridae; genus Craseonycteris; species Craseonycteris thonglongyai. The sequence continues at coordinate 5,101 of PVKE010031452.1, forward strand.
AACACAAGTTTTTATTCTGACACTTGCAAACAGGCACTCCCAAGCCCACACATACTGAGAAAAGCTCTTATAAAGTACAGAAGTTGGGCTTTATCATTTCTTAAAACCTTAGTTGCAAAAACCACTGTTAAATTATGTTATTCTGGCAAATACCACATTTTACTGTGATTCAAAGACAGAAAGTATTTAAAACTTGAATAATTAGTAGTGTATATAGAGTAAAACATCAATTAACAGTAATGCTTAGAGAACATGGGATCTGATTATGATTTTCCTAAACATTTTCTTATCAGATAACACTAAACTTTAATCCTTATTTTATAGAATTCTAAAATACTTTCACTGTGCCCTGGCTCATATCCTTAGATTCCTTAAAATCATAACTGTTAACATCAATGAACACAAGAGATGAAGAGGGCACTGAAATGATTTATTCATTTCCTAAATTAAAACCTAATATAAGCTTTATTTTCTTTTTTCTAAAGTGAAAGAGAAGAAAACAAGTAACTAATACAGATTTCTTTCTTATAGCTGTATAGCTTAAATCAGGTTTGTCCAATCTGCAGCCTGTGAGCCACATGAGGCCAAGGACAGCTTTGAACATAGCCCAACACAAATTCATAAACTTTCTTAAAGCATTATGATGTTTTTTGTGATTTTTTTTTAGCTCATCAGCTCTTATTAGTGTTAGTGTATTTTATGTGTGGCCCAAGTCTTCTTCCAATGTGGCACAGGGAAGCCAAAAGGTTAAACACCTCTGGCTTTAACAATGCTTTCAATAGGTTTTCATTTTGCAATTTTTATATTTATTTTATTGCTTTTGAGAGAAGGTAGAGAAAGGGTAAAGGCCCAAAGCAGTCTCCATTGTTGCACATTGTTAGTTGTGATATGGTTTCGCTCCACACAGGTGGATGTGCAGCTGTGCAGGGCAGGAACTGAACCGGGGGGGGGGGGGGGGTCTCCTGCCAATGCGCCATCCCAGTGGTTACCAGATGCACAGCAATTCAGCATATGGGTCTGCATGGGCTGGGGCTGGGAACCAATATAGTCTCATTTAATCCCACCTCCATAACTCTTAAATTTTTTTAGAATCCAAGAAGCCAGGGTAAAGAATAAAAGACATGACAAAGTCACATGTGGTCTAGCCAGACCCCTATCCTGGCCTTCTGACTCCTATTTTAAGGAGTTACCTTTTCCTGCTCCATTTTACCTAAATAAAACAACTCTATACATTAATATTTAATATGCATGCAGGTATACAACTGTATATATTTATTAAGGGATCTAAAATTAAGGGATCCAAAAGGCAGTTAAGTTGCATTGAAAGTTAACTAAGATTTTACCTGATATACTGTATACTTACTTCTCCCCCATTTTTCCTTTTTAATGCAATGTAAACAGTATTTATAGTTAAAATATAAATCTGAAAAAATGTTCCAAATAAGTTTTTATTAAACTAAAATAGAAACCATTAATCACATAAAGAATGAACATAAAAGACCTGAATGAACGAAGAAATATATCACAACCACATTTAGGAAAACTATCATAAAGATGTTAATTCTTCTACAAATTAATCCATACTATTAACACAATTCCAACTGAAATTTCAATAGGATTTTTCATGTAACTTGACATGCTGATCATAAATTTCTAAGGCAGAGTTAAGAAAGGAGAGCCAAAACAACTTGTAAGTATAAGGTGTGTGCCCTGCTGAAAGACTTTTTATAAAGTTGCAGCTGTTAAAATATATAGTATTGATACAGAGATAAAGCAAAAGGCCCACAGAGCAAAGCACCCAGAGTCAATCAAGCATATACAGAGCTGTGCAACCTGATAGGGCGGCACTACATACACTTAAGGGCCAAGTTCTCAATAAATGGTATTGGGAAAACTTCTACTGCCACAACAGAGAAGTTATTAGATCCCCACCTCACACATACACAAAAATCAATACCTCACTTTCAATTGTATTTCATATTGACATGAAAGCAAAAACTTTAAGATTTTTAAAAGAAAACAAACATCTTTATTACTTTAGGGAAGGGAAGAATTTCTTAAAGATATTAAAAACAAACAAACAAACAAAAAAACCAACCCACAAACCACAAAGAAAAAAGTCAACACATTTGACATTAAAAATGTACCGTACTCCTCTGGGGAAGCCGGGATGGCTCAGTGGGTTAAGCGCTTACTTTGCAGCGCCGGGGACCAAGGATCGAATCCCAGTCCCGGTTTGTGCAGACCCATATGCTGAACTGGGGAGTTCCCCCAGTTCAGTTCTCTCTCTGTCAAAACCAATAAAAAAAGAAAAAAGAAAAACAAAAAATGTACTCCTCTTACCCAGCAAAAAATAAAAAGTTTACTATACATAAAGTTTAAAGGCCCTTATGCGAGGCAGAGATATCTGTAATATGCAAAACCAAAGATTATTAATCCTATAAATCAGTAAGAAACAAGCCACTTAGTAAAAAATATGGACAAGGTATAGAGATAGAGTAATTCACAGAAGTGGAAATCTGTATCACCAATGGACATATAAAAATAATGAAACAGGGCTCAGTTGTTTGTAACCTAGAAACTGTAAACTAAAACAATGAAAATATATTTATAACCCATCAGATTAACAAAAATTTTAAGTATGCCTATAATAAGAATTAGCAAGTTTTCTTTTGAGTGAGGTAGAGAAATATCTCAGGCACTGCTGATGGGAATGCAGACTGTTAAAACCAGTTAGAAAGCAGATTAGCAGTATCTAGTACAACTAAAAATGCCCATTCCTTGTAAAATCCAGCAGCTCCTTTCCTAGAATATATCCTGGAGAAACCTAGAGGAACATGAGACAAATGTGACTATTCCAATATTTTTATAATAGTGGAAGAACTAAAGACCTAAATGGTCCTCAATAGGAAAAAAAGTAAATAAATTGTGGTGTGTTTAATTAATGGTATTTAGCAATTAAAAGCAACAGGAATAAAATGCATCAGTATAGATAAATTTAAAAAACATGTTGGCTTAAAATAAACTACAAAATGATGAATACAGTATGAAACCACTTATGTGACATTTAAAACCCTATAAAATTATATAATGTCCCATCTGTTGATACACACATATGTAGTAGCAAAAGGTGAAAACCACCATTGTAAAACAACACTTACCAATTTCAGCAGAGTCGTTATTTCTGGGAAAGGAGGGGAATAATATGGGAAAGGGATATGATGGAGGTTTTAATTGTATCTGTATTGTTTTGCTATTTATTAATATAGTAAATATTAATATTAGTCAAATTTCATTGGTGGGTTCAGGCATTGCTTGTATTAGTCTCTGTACTTTTCTGTACATTGAAATTTCTTATCAAAAAGTATAAATTAAAAAATAAAAACTGAAACATAACCATTAATTATATCTATACTATGAAGGCTGTCTGGAAAGTATCTAGCCATATAATATGAAAAACAGAGGCATTATGGCTGGATGTTTTCCAGACAGCCCTCATATACTCCGTAAAACAAAGTTTTAGCTTACCTCAACTGAAGAGCGAGGAGTCACAAAGAACTGATTGAATTCATCTGGGCTAAAATCTCCAAAAATATACTGAAAAAAAGAGAATCACTAATCACACAAAATACACAAATTTTATGCTTTCAGAAAAAATGCTATATATTAAAAAAAAAACAAAAAATACACACAATGAAATATTTGGGCCAGAATCCCCAAGACCCTTTCTCAATTAAACAAACCAAAGGCCTGTAAAGTGAGATTATTAGGTACAGTATTTTCTAATTACAAAGAAACAAAAATACTACTTAGCCTTTTCTATAAATGGTCAAAGAACACTCTGAAATTGTTAAAGCTTATTTTGAAACAGGTCAATTTTGTATATCAAACTTTCAAGTAGAGTCTTGTTTGCTGGAGAATTTTTTTGATTCACAAATATTTGTTCCATTTACCTTTCTGCTGACTCATGTCACTACCTCCATTTCAGTTCTCTCTGCCATACATACTAAAGAAAAGCAGAAAAGGTGGTTCAAATGGGAATATAGGGAAATCCAATAAAGGTAAATGTGAATGATCTTTAAAAATATGTAATTTTTTCATCTTAAAAATGTACTGAAACATGATGCAAAGATAAACATATTCAATAGACACAAATCTAGTTGTGAACCCTCATTTCATAGAACTTTAAACATGACTTACTGGAAAAACTGGTTAAACTGCATGGCAGCAAGTCTGACAAGTGCCTGGCAATTCATTCTCCCTGGAGCTTCAAGAAATAAGTCACTGACAAGAATCAGTATGACTAGATTTCTGCAAAGAAGAATCACTCACTAATTATTCATTCACTTAATTGATCATTATTTAGCACCTACTAAGCACTACGCACCATGATTGGTACTGGGGATAAAAATAGTAAGCAGAGTTTTGGTTCTTCTTCATAAATGGAGCTCACAGTCTAGTACCTTGCAGGGAAATTTACAAGACCGTGTTTAAAACTAACCAGTAACTAAATATTATATAAATGAGTATTACCCATTATTATTGTAATGTGAATAAGTGGCAACTTACTCTCAAAGCCTATTGATAAGACTGTACCAATATTTTGGGGGAACACATTTTTGGAGGGATCTTTTGCATAGCTACCAAAACTGTAAATATATATTAAAAGCAAAAACATCTTCATGTAATATTTACATGTACTTGCAAAAGTCCACAAAAAAAACTGTGCACTGAAAGTGATGGTGAAAATAAGCAGAGTCCCAAAACAATTTAGAAATGGTCTTCTGAAATATTTTCATTGTAAGCTTAGTGAGCTCTGATCTTACCATCTTCGACACTGGGGAAAAGGTTATGCTAATTTAACCCAGGCACAATACCAAGCAATGGATGGGAAAGGTTTCTTTAACTGAAAAGGAAGAAGAAGAAAACGTGGAGGTAGATATGAAGATATGACACTGCTGTCTGGTATTTTTTTATAGTCCCACTGCTAACAGAGATTTTTAAGTCAAAATATAAACCTCTGGGAAGCTGGGATGGTTCAGTGGGTTAAGCGCTTGCTTTGCAGCACCGGAGACCAGGGATCAAATCCCAGCTCCGGCCCAGGTGGACCCATATGCTGAACTGGGGTGTGCCCCCAGTTCAGTTCTTGCCTGGGCCTATGTGGGAGGCCCCGGCCCAGTTCCTGCCCTGCACAGCCCCGCACCTACCTGTGAAGTGAAACTATATGAAAAACTAATGCTGTCAACTATGGAGACTGCTCTGGGCCCTCCCCCTTCTCTCTGTCTCTCTTTCTCTGTCAAAAAACAATTAAAAAAAATATACATTTAAAAAGAAAAGATATAAACCTCAAAATTTACACAGGATAAAATGAAAACTCAAGTCACACACGGGGAAGAAACAGTTCCAACAATACCAAATGCTGGTGAGGCTGTGAAGCAACTAGAACTCTACAAGGCTGACACAGATGCAGATGTGCAGTCACTTTGGAAAAGTTTGACAGTTTTTTATAAGGTTACTTACCATAGGACCCAAGAAACCCACTACACTAGGTTCTTACCCAAGAGAAATAAAGATCTAGATCCAAAAAAAAATAAATAAATAAATAAAAAAACACATATGCTGATGCTTATAGCAGCTCTATTTAAAATTACCAAAAATGGGAAACAACCCAAATGTCCATCAAGATGATATAGTACATCTACCGTATTTTCCGGCGTATAAGATGACCGGGCGTATAAGACGACCCCCGATTTTCGGTTGACTTTTTTTCGTTTCAAAAGTCGTCTCATATGCCGGAAAATACGGTATACAATGAAACACTACTGAGTCTCAAAAGCATCATGCTAAGTGAAAGAGTCTGACTTAAAAGGCTATATGTTGTATGACTGTCCTTATATAGGTACTCCTAACTTAATGACCAAGTTCCATTCCTACAACTAGGTCATTAAGCAAATTGGTCAGTAAGCAAGAAGCTTAAAGTTGGATGTCTTAGGGTATGTATTCTTCAATAGATACCATAGAAATATTTATTTGTGTTTACATAGATACTGGAAAGGAAACAAAGAAGAAAATGTAACCATTACCAACATGGAGCTGTGGGGAGACCAATAAAGGTAGTAGAACGGGGAGTGAGACTTCTTAGCATGTATCTTTTCTGAGTTTTTAATTCTGAACCATACAAATACCTCCTCTCTTCAAATAATTATAAGAAGTCAATGTAAACAACAGAAATCACTGTAAAACTATTCAAATATACCCATTTTGCAGAGATTTTGTAAGTCTGTATGTGTGTTAGTTCCAAGAGCTCACTGACACATTATCAGGACCTGATGAAAACATTTAATCCAAAAAAAAACCCCATAAGCAACTGTTAACTACCAATGCTAAAATATTATCTAACACTTGACAAATGGCTAGGCAGAGCTGCTTTGAACTCCAACGTAACATATTTTTCCATATATAAGAGGCCCCCATGTATAAGACGACCCCTACTTTTCTAACCCAACATTAAGAAATCAATACATGGGTTACTCCTGTATATAAAATGACCTCCACTTTTTGGTCTAATTTTAGACAAAAGTATCATCTTATACACAGAAAAATAAGGTAATTTCTTTAACTGGTTCATACATATTAATAAATAACTCCATCAAAATACACATGAATCACATACTCTTGCCATAATCAGATTTATTTTCAATCCTTTATGCACAAGTTTCTGAAAGTGGGCAGTTTTACCTCACCAATACAAAAAAATAGTCATTTCAATTTTATGATTGAGATTACAGAAAGGATTGCTAAGAAGCTGGTACCAACAAGTATGAGAACCTCTCTAATGTATTCACTGCCCTGAGGAGTTTTGATTAGGATTCCTATTTCCTGTAGAATGAGCATTCCCCATGTGTTCATGGAAGAAATGGAATGTTGGGTTTCCTTGTATTATTATTATTTTTACAACTTTTGTAAATCTGAAATTATTTCCAAAGAAAGAGATATTTTTTAAAGCTAAAGCTGAAAGCATTTAATTGTAAGGAAAACCTCTACCCCTCATGCAAGCATGAAACATTCTCCTTCCTCTGGAGGCTTAGTAAGTATATTTTAAAGTCAATTTTTAGGGGGGAAACACCGTGTTTGGGTAAAAAAAAAAAAAAAGATCAGTAGGAACAAGTACATTCTTTCTTGCATTTCCAAAGCCTGGTGCAGGGCCTGGCACATATAGACGGATATTTCATAAATGAGTGCTATAAGGATAAAACAAAAGGTGCTTGAAGGCCCTCTGTCAGCCATACCTCCTTACACAAATGTTTACATTGTCAGTAATAACCCTACTCCTCTAATAGCTGTATCAAATACTGTAAGACAAGCTGGAAATTTCCATAAGTTTTAAGCAATCCCCATCAGATTTAGATGAATAATAGAGGAAAGAAAGCTACCTCAAGTGCTCCTTCCCCAGGTGCTATGACACCCACAAGATGGGCCTGCAGTCAGAGGGACACACCACAAGGCCTTCCAGCCTCTCCATCCCTTTAAGGAAGTGAACCTGGGAGGTGGAGAGGTTCTTCTCCACCATCAGGAACAAAGCTCAGCTTCCCCTCATTTCCAACTGACCTCAGCTCAAGTCTTCAGAACTCCCACTGTTTCATGTTTGGTTATTTTCTGATCCTTTCTAGAGGACACGAGAAATGCATATACAAGAAACACTTCTGGAATAAGGGGGCCCACAATGCAGGATGGAAACAAGACACCATGCGTAGCTGCCCTGGGCTTCATCTTGTGGAGTAGATTGGAGGCCAGAGTGTCAGAGGGTCTATGTCTATAAATCCTGGGGAAGGGGCAGGCCATAACTGGAAATACCACTTTTCAAGCTAAAAGTCAAAGTCACAATTGCAGCCCAAGGAAGGTGAGGAGAGAAATGTTTCCCAGTCCACTGCACCACCCACGCAGGTCTCCACCGATATGTCTAATGGCCACAGGAAACACCACTTTGCAGAAAGCAGAAATGGAGGACTATCACTACAGCATGACACCGGGGGGCGCTGAAGCACAGCATGATGAGCCTTCAGTCAAGCTTCCAAAACTTTCTCTAGAAACAAAAAAATATGTAGGGTGCCATCAAATCAGTGCTTTCTGCCTTCAAAAGGACTCATGGAAATAGATCAGCTTCTGAGGTAAAACTTAAGATACAAAGGCAGTAATCAATACACACGTTACTACATGTGCATTGGACTTTATAGGTTCCAATGCAAGTTGGACAACTATGACCCCAGCTCCAGGAACACCAACCAACCCAAAGTCAAGCCTTGCAGAGTGAAATGACAGAACACAGCTAAAAAGACACTGAGGAGAAATGCAAAGGCTTCTCCTTTCTGGTTGCCCAACCCAAGGAAACTGAATTTGGGAGCTCTGAGCCAACAAGTAATAAAAGCCTTAATTTCATCTCTTAAATGAAGAGATGCTGGCCTAGACAGCCTCCAAGGTTCTTCCCAGTTCTAAAAGGACCTCCTGGATCTACCTAACAAGGAGTAAGAAACACGGGTTTGAAAATGTTCTCAGACTACAGGCTACCACTTGGATGAATCCTAAAAACATTATGCTGAGTGAAAAAAGCCAGGCTCAAAGGGCCACACATATAATTCCATGTCTTGAAGAGGCAAATCCCTAGAGAAAGTAGATTCTGGTTGCAAGGGGCTGAGGGAAGGGATGAATGGGTGGATTGGGGGAGTCACTGACTATAGGTATGGGGTTTAGGAAGTGATGAAATGTTCTAAAATTGACAGTGGTGATAGTTGCATAACTTCGACTATACTAAAACCACTGAAATCTACACTTATTTAATGGGAAAACTCTATAGTATATGAATTATACCTCAATAAGAATAAGTGTAGTAAAAAAAAAAAATCATGTCAGTACTTGTATAAAAAGCCGCATTTTAATTTCTTTACTAAGTTTTATGGATCATGGCCCAGTACTTGATGGATGCTAACTGACATCTACTGAACAGTCACAGAGGGCTTCCAGCTTTAGAAAGTGGAGTGGGTAGTCTGGGGAATGTCTGGGGATGACACTGTTCAAACAGTCAATGCACAGCAGGAATCTCATTGATTTAACAGTATCTACTGAGCCCCAACTATCCAGTGAACTGTACTAGATTATAAGAATAAACTTTACATAAAAGGCAAACACGGGGTTTGAGACACGACATTTACAGTTTTGTCACAGTGCTAATGGACTGCAAGTTGCAATGATTGTTACAAATGACAAAAAGAGACGAAAGAAAGAGGGAAGCAGAGAAAGACTTGTTCTTCAACTGATTTTGGGATGTAGTCGAATTCTGCTATACTTCCTTGTGGCAAAGAGGTCCTGAGAAGAAAACAAAATGGACAAATTGTGACAAAGCCACAAAATTTCCCTCCTTAGAATTCAAATGTCATAGTGCTGCAATTTAGTGTCTAGTTTCGTGTGGTTTCTGTATTTTATACTATTAAAATCCTATCAAAAGACATCCTCTCACCTTTCAAAGTAGGAATTTAAATAGGTTGTCTGTATATACTTTAAGTGCTTTCATGGAGATGCTGAACTAAAACAGAATCTTCAAATTAGAAGATGATTCATTTAATAGAAAGCCATTTTTACCAACTTTTCAGTCCTATGTCTACATTAGAGTTACATTACACAATGGCAGTTAAATTTTAACTTGCTTTGCTCTAAACTAGCACTAAACAGTAAAATAACAGAGTCATCATTATACAGTAACTTGCTATATAGAATTTTTATCACATGGAACAGAGCTGATAAATTAGGGAATGAATTCAGTGCATGTTATCTGGTACAGCTCTAGGAGAAGTTCAAGATTTCACCTGTTTCCTACCCATTACACACACTTTGGTGCTAATCAGGGAGGAGAAGAGGGGAGGGAAGGGAAGGGAAGGGTAGAGAAGGGAAGGAAAAGGAAGGGGAGAAAGCAGAACGCTGACTATGCTGAGGGGCAACTCAAGTTTTGGGGGAATCAAAAGTTATACACTCAGATTTTTTACTGTGCAGAGGTTAGTGCCTCTATGCTCCCTCTCTTCCCCTCCCCCCCCCATACACACTGTTCAAAGGTCAACTGTAGTTCTATCTTCGCTGGTGTCAGAGGTGAATGAGACGAGAGGCTACAAGGGGGCACAAGGGAAACTTCTGGGAACTTTTGGGAGCGATGGAAATGGTGAAAATGGTATCTTGACCATGGAGGTGATTACACAAATATATACATTGGTTTAAATAAAATTCATCAAGCTATATACTTTAAATGGATGAAATTCACTGCACATAAATTATGCCTCCATAAAGTTAGTATTTTATTTAAAAGAAAAAAGAAAATACAGAAACCAAGTTAAATTAATCTTTGAATTGCCAGCAGTTAATGCAATACTTGGCATATAGCAGGTACTTAAAATAGCTTTGTTGAACAAATGCTTCAGAAAAAAAGAGAAAACCCACAACAAATAAAGTTCTAGGGATAAGGAATAACCTCTGCATACTCCACAACAGTTTAAACACCCAGACATCAGTGGGCTGACAGAATTTTAACTTGACTGTGGAGTATGCAGAGGTTATCATTCCTCATCCCTAGAACTTTATTTGTTCTGCTTGGACTGTTTTTTATTCTTCTGTTTTAACTATATCATCAGAGAAGTTCCAGCCAGGTGCCAAATTGTCTTTTTTTTTTTTTTAAGATTTATTTACTGTTTTCGACAGAGAGAGAGAGATACAGAGTCAGAGACAGAGAGAAGGGGGAGGGCCCAGAATAGTCTCCATAGTTGCACATCATTGGTTTTTCCACATAGTTTCATTCCACAGGTGGGCGTGGGGCTGCACAGGGCAGGAACTGGGCCGGGGTCTCGCCCCGGTGAGAACTGAACTGGGGGCACTCCCCAGTTCAGCATATGGGTCCAAACGGGCTGGGGCCAGGATTCAATCCTCAGTCCCGGGGGCTGCAAAGTGAGCGCCTAACCCACTGAGCCATCCCGGTTTCCCCACCAATTTTCATTTTTAAATATAATCAAGATATAACATTTAATTTTTAAATACAACATTTACACATCATCAAGACAACTGAGTTAAACTTTACAGAAAACTTTAAAAGAATACTTATTTTGACCTAGAAAAAAAATCATTCACAATTACCACATGGTTTTCCAAACCAAAGAAAAATCAACTTTCAAATTTTTAAATCTAGAAGAAAAAAAGGGCAAAACAAACTAAGGATATGATCAGAACGTATCAGGAAGGTCAACCCTTTAAAAATCCATAGGGGCCCCTACTATCCCTGACCACCAAATAAATTACCTGTGTCCTGTGTGAAGAGCGCCTTCTCCTAGGCTTTCTTATCCCCCTCCAATTTTTTGCTTAGTTACTTAAACAAACAAACAAACAAACAAACAAACCATATTTCACTAAGAACTACCAATTTGCAGTGAGATTCCCTTTTCTGTCAGGGACATGAACTCCTGTTCCTGTGGACAAAAAATTATTTTCTTTTAAACTGATACACAATTAAAGAAGACTGACAATATTAAGTATTGGTGAGGATGTACAAGCAGAAGAAGCGGAATGCTCATATAACAGCTGGTACTGATATAAAATAATATAGCTGCTTTGGAAAAGCCTGGCAGTTTCTTATAAAACATACACTTACCAAATGACCCAACAACTTCACTTCTAGGTATTTTTCCCATGAGAAATGAAAATATATGTGTACACAAAGAACTTGTACATGAATGCAGTCAACAATTTCATTCATAGTCAAACACTGGAATAACAAACATCCATCAAGAGGTGAAGAGATAAATAAATCATGGTATATACCTATAATGGACTACTACTTGGCAGTGAAAAGGAAGGAATTCTTACACATAATGAGGATGAATCTCAAAAATGTGATGCAAAGAACAAGTAGCGAGGTAGAATGGTACATTCTGTGTAATGCCACATAAACAAAATTCCAGAAAATGGATATAACCTATAGTGACAGAAAGCAGACCAGTAATTGCCTGAGTATAAGTAGAAATTCATGAAAGGGGCATGCGGGAACATTTTGGGTAATGGAAATATTCTATGTCTTGACTGTGGTGGTAGTTACCTTGCTGCATGTATATATTTGTCAAAACTCAACTGCAAACTTAAAATGCGTACATTTATTGTATTAAATTATACCACAATACAATCGATTTATTTTAAATTGATGCACAATTGATACACATCTACAAATAAGGAGGATGAGGCATCTATACTATAAAAACAGCTCTTGAAGACCAAGGTACTGCATTAATCTTCCATTTACATAAAACGAATTTCTTAAGCACTCTGTATTTGTAAACATCCACACTTTGGGGTCTTTTTTAAAGATTTCAAGTTTCTTGGTCTAAAGAGTCTTACTAGTGGTACATAACACCACTTAAACTATTGTGTATATTTGTGTTTTGCTTCCTGTGATTATTATGAGTGCCCACCCTTCTCTAAGCCTCCGTGCCAGTGTCACTCAATCACCACCAGATTGTTGGTGCCTGGCTCAGCCTTAATAACTGCCTAGATCCCCTGATCACCTACTCAAATCCCACACTACACACAAACAATTACTGACAACAACACTGAATCTAAACTAATGTTTCATTAAACAGAGTGCTTCATGGGCAAAAACTTGTAAGTGCATCTATTCTACAGGATTTTTCACTTAATGAAATATGCTGGCACCCAACCAACACAAGCTTGGCTACTTAAGGCCACCTGACAAAAAGGAAGTATACCACTAAACCAGAGCTTTATGTTAAAAGACATTCAAGAAAAAAAGAAGTGTGACTACATAAATGATTTCTCCTAATTTGCTGGCCACTGCCAGTGGTCTCAAATACTGTGGAAAATCTAGAGCTGCCTAACAAGAAGTTTTTATGTCAGCTGGTACATACACCCCTCTCCTTCCAATTTTAAGGAGGAAGTATAGAATGTTCCCCTTAATGAGGTGCTTTGGTTATTAATGAAAACCAAAGTAGCTTAGGAAAACTGGTAGAAGCAGTAACAGCTGCAAAATTACTATCTGCTGAAAATAAAACAATGCAAGAGGAGTGCCGATAGCTAAGTATCTGGCCACATCCACGAGGAAGCAGTGTTTTAAATTAGCATTATTTTTTTTTCTAATATTACTTAGAAAATTACATCTTCTGCTCTTCCCCCAAAATAATCAGTGAATTAAAGACCTTCATCTTTCAGTCTACAATGTTGTGCTTTTTCTTTTTTTTTTTTAAAGATTTCATTTGAGAGGTGAGAGAAAGAGAACAAGAGAGGGAGGGACGAGGAGAGGGAGCAAAGTGGGGAGGGCCCAAAGCAGTCTCCATAGTTGTACATCATTAGTTGTGACATGGGTTCATTCCACACAGGTGGATGTGGGGCTGTGTGGGGTGGGAACTGAACCCAGGGCCTCCTGCATGGGAGGTGAGAACCTCTGCTATTGTGCCATCCCAGTGGTTACCAGTTGTGCTGCGGTTCAGCATATGGGTTTGCACAGGCCATGGCTGGGAAGTGAACCCCGAACCTCACAATTATGAGTCAAGTGCTCAATGCTGAGCTCTCCTGGCATCCCCACAACGTTGTGCTTTAATTAACTCTGGGAAATAACAGAATCAGCTCACAATCAGAAACAATTAAAAAATGAGTCAAAAAACTGCCAAACATCACTGCTTTCATTTCAGTACAGTATTTTCCGGCGTATAAGACGACCGGGCGTATAAGACGACCCCCTAATTTTACAGTTAAAACATAGGTTTAGGCCTATATTCGCTGTATAAGACTATCCCCCACTTCCGAGGCTGTAGTCTTATGCAGCGAATATAGGCCTAAACCTATGTTTTAACTGTAAAATTAGGGGGTCGTCTTATACGCCCGGTCGTCTTAT